>OMLF01046851.1:16029-43421 GCA_900302615.1 Holocentrus rufus
TCTCTCTCTCTCTGTCTCTCTCTCTCTCTCTCTCTCTCTCTCTCTCTCTCTCTCTCAAACACACATACACAGGAATGGACACGTACATCCTTTAATTGACCCGATTCTCTGTTTGCCAGAGTGGAAGGGGCACTCCTTTTGGACCAAACATGCAGAGGGACTTACTGTATGTGTGTGTTACAGTGTGTTTAGAAAAGTACATCCACCCAGTACAACACACAGCACTACTGCACATTCACTCACACACACACACACACACACACACACACACAGATGAATTCCTCCCTTCAGCACACACAGTAAAAGCCCTTAATCATGTCCTGTGTTTAAAAATCCATTTTATGTGCTCACATGAGCAAATAAACTTTTGCGTTGGAGGATCTGATTTAATCATAGCATCCTTGTATGATACAGTCAGTGATAGGGTTATAGGGTTACCATAAAGTGCTGCTGATATTTCAAATTTACTGACATTTCCAAAGACAGACACACTAGTGCAGCGTTTCTTTCCACTTAGCTGCCAAATGTCTGCTTTGAAACGTTCTTACTGCTCACAGATAACACCAAAACTTCAGAGGAACGTGTCCAGGCAGTGTCCTTAGCGCTGTATCACTGTGCTGGGCTTGAACGCAGCACATCAAAGTTAAGGTCAGAGATACTGTGACCTTCTCCTCCATATTGACCGCAACAGTCAGAGGTGCTGAGTGAAGTAAGTGGCGATCAAAAGCAAACAGCAACAATGCCCCATTCTCCGCGCAAGTCAAAGGCAGTTTGTTGCGGCTCTCCCACTGCAAACCCGTCCAGTGGATCCGGAGCGGAGTCAAGGCCATGGTAACAATACTATCCCTGTGGCCTTTTCTCAGGCTTTGAACTAGAGCACCGCAATGGGTGCAATCACATGCTCTTAAGAGGGCCCTGGTGGAAAGGATTGGTGGGGGAGGCGATGACAGCAATCAAGCAGGGGGACGTGCCCGCTGCAGCCGTGCCATCCTGCACGTCTCCCCTCTTTGCAACACCAGTGACTGAACGGTGGCACACGTGGTGATTACGTAGGCAAGGATGATTACGGAAATCCCTAAGTGATGATGTGTGGTGGATACACACGTAGTGACGCAGCTGAGCATTTTTTGTTGGGACAGATGGAGGCACACGCAGTCCACACACATACCCCTTTCCCACCACAGGAACTGTCCCTGAAACACAGGAACCCTTTTTAGGAACAAGGAAGCCTTACCCCTGCTTCCACTGAAGGAAGCAGTACCTTTTTTACCCCATGGATTGAGCTCTTGGGCCCCAAATAGGTCCCATCAGGATTGAGTTTTAGTGCTGAACATCCCTAACTGGTTAAATATTTCACCCAAGCACGGCAAAACTTTCACCCCACCATTTTAAAAAACAAGAGCGAGGAACCGCAAACACAAATGATCTTATCAAGCGGTTGTGTGGTGAGTAACTGAGAAAAACAGCCCGTCCATCTCTGTTCACACCAAGTCACAACTGATCTCCATTACTCTAAAGCAGTTTCCTCTTCTCAGCTCTTGCTTTTCCAACATCCTCAATCTCATTGTTAACCTCCGCACGTCTCTTCTCCAAAACCAAATGCAGCAAGTAGCGGTCCTTCTCAAGATTTCTTACCTTTTTTTCCCTTTTATCTTTGGGTTTTCTGGGGAGTTTTTCTCACTATGAGGGTTTAAGTCGGGGGGTGTGGCCCTGTTTTGTCTGTTGAAAACTTGTGGGCCTGCAAAGTTCTTTGAGACTGTGATGTGGGACTCTAAATAAACCTATTGATGGCATATTGATGGCTTCGACATCTTGCATGTTTAGTGTTTTGCCGTTGTCAGTCACACTCAGAATCAGTTCTCAGGGTTTGGCGGAAACACAGACATACAAGAGCTTAGGGAACTCGATTGCCTCCAGAAACCTCTTCTAAGAACAAGACCCAGGAGCTTCTGCCCCAACAGACAACGACTTGCTTTGCTGAACAACGATCTACAGCCTTACCTCTTGATGAGCTTGATGGACTTGAAGGCTTCGTCCATGTCACCGATGGTCAGGTAGAAGCTGAAGTTGAGCATGGCATCACGGGTGGCCTTCTCACAGCCCTCCAGGCCCACAAAGTCCCTGAGGGCTCGCCTGGACACCATATGGGGCAAATGAGGAACCGGCACAGAGGATCTTCTTGATGTTTGGCTTTGAGCCGGAGAGGCTGAAGCTGGGGCTGAAAGCTCCTCTGACCCTGGATCTCTCTCGCCAGGCTGAAGGGGTTGAGTGAGGAAAACATAGTGTTAAGTGGTCTGCAGACATTAATAAAGGAAACATAAAATAAGCAGAAGCACTGCTGTAAAGGAAATGTGAAATGTGGAAAACATGGTCATAGAGGAATGGGCTCAACAGACAAAGGGAGACAAAACCAAACAACAACAAAACATCAGAGAACATATCTATTCATCAGCACAGGGTACAGGACAACTGGACACAACTTATGATCTACAGACTTCACTCCACCTCTGAGGGATACGCTTGTGCTGCTGATCACAATGAACCAATCACTGTTTTGTTGGTGTTTTGCTCAAATGCAGCACAAGGCACACACAATTACACAGTCTTTGGGACTAAGGACCTCACTGTAGAGGACACGCACTTACTTCTGGGAGAAAGACACCACCCCTCCGAAATAATAGCTGGGGTGTGTTAATAAAAACCAAACACACACAGAGACATGCACATGAAACATAACAGTTTTACACAGGACTGCAAATAAGTATCATGCTGGGAAAAAAGAGCGATAAATTTAAACAAATTCAAGATTCACCCTACAAAGTTCCGGAGAGCAACCCCATTTATGCGAAAACCCCTAATGAACAGGCAACACAGGAGCAGAACCAAGTGTTCTCTGTCCTCACCTTGCAGCTGAAATAGTAATATGGCACATCTAGAGCCAGGAGGGCCTGCAAGCCTGCAGGTTTGGGGTAGCAGTCTTGCAGGAGGAGCCCATGCTCCTGCGTACAGAAGAGTGTCACCACTGACACGTCCACCTGACAGGAAGAAAGGCAGCACATTGTCAGGAGTGTCAGGAGTCAACATTTTAACTTGAATTTATTTCAGTCATATTATAATAACTCTAAACACACTGACTGGCGGTCTGAGATGAATAAATATACTGTGTTCTGGTAATGTTACGAAGCAGTCTTTACCATATCCAAGTGACTGGCTGATGAGGATTCAGAGCTGATCGGCACCGTCTCACAAACAAAAAGACGAGGTTCACTCTCATCCCAGAAGTGAGATATAGGACAGCGACCGCTGAGCTCTGTCGCCTGAAACTGCTGCCTGAAAAAAACAAAACAGACATACTGTATATAACAAAACTCTTTGCAGACAGAATACAAATGCAGACAAAGATTTCTCAAGTTACCTTTCATTGTCTTCCCGCTGTGACAAACCACTTGATGGTCTGCCGGTGAAGAAGTCAAAGTGCGTCACAGTGTCCATCTCAACGTCATAGAAGTACACTTTGTGATCAGGCCGTCCATTCACCTAAGAGTAAATGTCAGTAAGGTTTAAATATACCGAAATCAAGCCACACCTTTCCTTTTCGGTAGCCAGATCAATATAATGTTTTGCAGATACATCAGGTTTTATTAAAATAATGTATAGGCTAATCATGTCATCCGCAGTTATGATGGAGGTTCCTTAGTGGAATTGGTGGAAACACTGGATCCTTGTACTTTCAGCTGACCACTGTGATCAGCTGTTTCAATACAAAAGTATCAGCCTTCAAAAAGCCCTATTGGTCAAACCATATTTTTCAGAATGGAGACTGGGAGAGTTGCATGTTGTCCACTCACCTGAGAGATTAGGATGCTGACATGGTTGCCACTGGCATTGCATTTGACTGACCTCAGGGCTCCCAGATTGGCGATCTGGTCCACCAGGTTCTTAGCATTACAGAGAGCTTTGGCATCTCTACAAAGACACATGGTTACATTGGCATTGTTGGACAAGGAAGTATCTTCAATATAGACACAAATCAACACATTTTGTAGATGCTTGGAATATAACTGACATTCATATCACAAGGCCGCATTCACACACAATTCCTCTCAGCTTACACCATCTTTTTCTGAATGAAAAAGGCACTGCCATGACTGTTTTTTGAAATGCTGAGAAAAATGATTGGTGACATTGCTAACACACTATGACCATCATGGACTTCTGTATCTGATATTCCCATATTCTCTTTATGATTGGTCGGCTGATAAAAGCACTTGACATCACTGGTTGTTTTTCGGAAAAGTTGAACTTGTTTAGACTGAAAAAAAACACTGGCTGCAGCTTTTTTAGAACAGCTGCCTTCTGAGCGTTTAATAGCCGCTTCCCATAGTATTCCATGTAAAAATAGATCGTGGCAGCTGAGAAAAAAAAAACCTATGTGTGAGCCTAAAGGAAGTGGCAGCAACTTCCTATATCAACAATATACTGTACCTTCTGGTGAGGTCAAAGACTTTGATGTGCGCTGTGTCGGTGCCAACAACCAGGTAGGCCTGACACACACTGAGCAGCACAGGATTGCCCTCAGTCTTGGAGAAGGTCAACAGTTGCTTCACTGTGCCCTGGAGAGCAGAGAAGGAAAAACGTAACCAATGACGTCTGTATGTTTGACTCTATTCAAGAATGCCAAGTGTTTCCCTCATAGTGAAGTAAGAGGTGTAAAAAGCAGCGGGCGAACACTGGATGGCAGGTTCCAGGTTGAGACAACAGACCTGTGGCGTGCGGACCTGGACCCTGTTAGGTTCCACAGTGTAGAGGTTCTCACCATGTACAGCTAACACGTGGGACTCACACGGGAAAGATCCTGCGAAATCAGGAAGAGCGAAGAGGAGAGTAGAAGGTGTGGAGAAATGGAGGGGGGACACAAAAAAGAGTGAGGAGGAGATGAGAAGAAAGGATTGTGGGGCTCAGTGCAGTTTCTGAGGAGTCATTTCAGTGTATTTCACTGTTACGAGTCTTACGTTTAGTGAGCTTTTGATAGGCGAGTTACCTGTGTTGTGTAGAACTGTCCCTGCAAGCTCATACACAGTGACCTGCTTGCCACTCCACACTGTCACTGAGTCCTATTAGGATGACAACACACATTCCATAAACATGACACCCATTTAAATTAGTGCTTTCTTCTATGCAGGTGAAGCTTTGGATAAGCCCTCAGTATCTTTTTCAGGAAAACTGTCCTGCAGGAGCGATACACAGAGTATCCCCAAGTGTAGATTCGCCCCAGGTTACCTTGGTGACACAGACTCCCTTGATGTGTATGTCGGATTGCAGAGCAAGGTGCGTTCCTGTGTTGTACTGAGTGATGCTGAGCTGGGAGGGGGTGACCTGCACCGCCGCCACCTGCTGGCTGAAGTGGGCCGACATCACATGCTCGCACAGGATCAGGACTGTGCTCGAACTGTTGGCTGCCAGCAGATTCAAGCTGGAGCCCCACTGGAAATGTAAAAGTTCACAGAACTTTCTGAGCAGAAACCAATGATAAATAAGTCACTATGTTTATATAATGTGACCGATATTCAATCATAAGTAATACGTTAGTGGCAGGCAGCTGGTTAATATCACATTTTATATAAATGCTGCTCCAAACAGTACCTGTAGCTGAATGACATTGCCCTCTATCTCAGTGGGCGTCTGTAGTTTCCACTGGGCTTTAGTGTCATTTCTGCTGCCGCCTGGCTGGACCACCATCCTCCACATGGCTATCCGCCCATGGCTGGTGCCAGCTGCCAGGATTTCTGGGGACAGCACATTTGTCAGTTGAAGCCAATAAGGCTTGTTTAAGTTGACACAAAACTTGAACAGCACACAAGAATAAACACTTTGGTAATCTAGGGCACTGTTCATGTGTATTTAGTAGTCAGAGATTCAGATTCTAAAAGAGCTTTTGGGAATATAGTAAAAGGACATCTTGGGACAAGTTTATCCAGAGGAGTGTGATAAAAAGCGCCTTCTAAGATGACACTGACATTAGGAAATGGGGGCTTATACATTTAAATTGTAAAAATGACACAAATGGTGATGGTAGTGGCAAATATGGCAAACACTTGAATAAATATTATTTTTTAAATTTGCAGTGTGAGATAATTCCCTTTCAGTTACCTTTTCCAGCACAGTAGGAAACACAGTTGAGCATCTCTCCTTTCTCAAAGCCCAGAGTTTCATCAAGAGACAGAACATAGTTGTCATCTCTCTCCAAGTCCCAGAGCCTACAAAACAGTGACAGAATTTAAGTTAATAGTTTCATGTGTGTGTGTGTGAGCGCGTGCATCTATGTGTGTATGTCTTTATGTGTACGCTGACCTGATGACCTGCTCCCCGGTTGCTGTGATGAGGAGGCTATTCTCTGTCCAGACAATGTCTATATTCTGCCCAGTTTTACTGCTCAGTTTAACCTGTTAGGAGAACAAATATTCACAAACTAAATTATACAATTGTTCAGACTGACCATGAGTACAGTCCACTCTATGACACTCATATAAATTAGCAGGCTATTGAACAAATTACAACAGCACTGTATCTTTGAGGGTTTTACTCTACCTTCATGAGCTCCTGGGCTCCTCCCTCAGGTCCCAGAGTGTACTGCGACAGCATCAGGGTCTCTGTGATTACACCAAGCGCCTCTCTCTTCTCAAGGTAGAAGAGCTTCTGGATGGAGCCCTCCACACTGAGAAGTGCACCGGTCTTACCACGCTCATCCACGCTGTAGACCTTACCTATACAGACAGGGAAGAGGGTTAAACATGCATTAAATACAATTTTTACTGCAACATAGCACAAAATATCTGATAAGCCTGCTGATCAATACCAGTGACAATTACTTTATTAATGATATATCTCTCTCACACACACACACACACACACACACAAACAAACTCTTACCATCTGCAGTGCTGACATAGAACATAAGTCCCTCCTGTGGTCCCATCTTTAGAGGTGCTCCCTTCCAGCTGAACTTGTCCAGAGCACTCTCATCTCCACTCACTGATGCTCGGGCCAGCTTCGCCACATCACTGGAGCGACAGTTAGAATGCACAGTCAGTAACAACATACACTGGCATTTAAACAAAGATGGAAAAATAAATAAATACAACTTATAAAAGTGACAAGTTAACCCATGAACATCTCATTGCCAAAGGTTTATGCAGAAGAACTGTGAGCGTTGCATCCGCGTTACTTACTCGCCAGGTGGGGCAGGTCTGAAGATGCAGCAAGTTAAGGGTTTGTTGTATTCATGCTTCACTAGATGGTTTCCCTGGAGTCTCCCTCTGGCATCTAACTTCCATACTGCTAGCACACCCATCTGTCATTAAAGAATCACAGTATATTCAAACTACATGACAATAAGGTAAAGCCAATGAGAAGTCTGCATTGGCAATAACTGTCAACTGTCAGATTGCCTGGATTACCCTGATAGGAGACCCAGGGCTTGTACCATACATGCCCTGCCTGCAATACAAACACAGTCCAGGTCTTCCCAGACTGTGCACATTTTGCATGCATATTAATAAGGCTCATTAACATCCACAGGTTGAGAATGACTATTTGTATTTGTGTGCGTGTTTAAAATGTGCATGTGCTGGAGTTGCTGTGTACACAGTTCCTGCAACTCACTTACATGATCCCCAGTGACCAGACGGCTGCCAGAGCTGCTCCACTCCACCAGTGTGACACAGGCTGAATGTGTGTTGGGCAGGACTGTCTGATCTCCAGAGGGATGTGTCAGCAGCAGTACCTCTCCAGTCTCCCAGCCTAGTGCCAGCACTGGCTTGATGGGGTGCCAGCGCAGTACTGTGGGCTGGTAAGGACGGTTCACATGGCAGCTCTCCACAAACTCTCCCTGCCACATGTCAGGAAAAATTTCAATGAAGCATGCTCTGTTAGTTCTGTGACCAGTAGTTTTCACACACACACTGTTCACTGAACACATAAGGAACAGGCAAATAATCACAGACTGCAAGGTAGCACACTAACACACACTAATTCTGACAACAAAAAGGCAAAGTTACACATGCATATGTCCATTGGCACTTACTCTCCATCACGTCTCTGATTCTTTCATCACATCACATATATATTAGAGGCCAAGTTTAAATAATACTGTCAACCTGCATACATTCTTGCTACATCAGTATGCATTTGCACACTCTGAACAACTGGTTCCTCAGGATCTCTTTACCTGCTGAAGGTAGAGGTCTACGTTGCCTCCAGTGGTGGAGCTGCTTGAGGCCACAGCCAGGACAGGCAGAGTGGAGTGCCATGCCACCTGAGAGGGCACCTCACTACATTCAGGGGCCTCAATGCGGTGGTCAAAATACACCGCCATGTCCCCAGTGCTCTGTTGGAGATGAGTAAGACCGAGGGGTGACTGTGAGGAACAGGACCTAGTGGAGCCTCCTACTTAATATTGAGTCAGTTATCATAACATTTAGCTTTTAAATTTACCTACCTACTGGCTAGTATGAATGTATGTAACTTATAGTGCCTAAAACCCTCTACAATCTATGTGAAATGCGACTTCAAATGACTTAGCTAAGCTTTACTGCTTTGATAAAACTGCGCAAAACATTACTGTAACGTTATCTGTTGTTTATGTTGATGTCCCTGCGTAACAGGTTATTTATGGAGGCTATTAGCTATCTGTCAAGCTTAGGGCAAATTAGCCAATTCACGAACTCTAACTCGCTATCTGACAGGCTAGCGTTAGCTAGGTTACATAGCATCCAACGTTTCAAATTTTAACGCTGTAGCTAGTTCAACTTAACGTTAATATATAACTTATTTCACAGGTGGATACTGTTAAATGTCGTTAGATATGGTTTCATGTGATGGTTAGCAGTAGCAGCTAACATTAACGTTTAGTTAACTTTAATCAGCTAACTACCAACGCTCTATAATCCATTGATGTTGTGGAGGGCATTTTCCAACTGGCTAGCTAGCTAGTTATCTAAGCTAGCTACAGCTAGCATTCATCGTTAGCCAGTACTGCCATAGAGCGGAGACAAACCGCTCTGTACACTGAGTACAAGGTACATTCAAATATCTGAGGACCTACCCCACTGTCGCCGTTTTACACTTGCTAAAGCTTTTACCAGAGTACAACATCGACCTATAAATCCAATGTTGTGTTGTTACACTCCCTTGAGAGGAAAAAGCGTCTCTCCTAGTTGCCCCTGACAACAACTCCGGAGGCTGGCCAGGAGGCGGAGTTACGGAAAACACCGAATACGAACCGAACGGACCGAGTATCTTCAGCGGGACAGAATAGCAAAGATGCTATAATATAAATGCCTACTGGTCTATATGAATGAAATATGACTGTAATAGTTTCTTTGACTATAATATAATATGATATATAATGTGACTGTAACATACACATGGTCCACACTAAGCAGAATTTCACGTACAGATTTAGCCCACTTTACCAATTTTACAATTTTTATAAAATGTTTCAATATTTCGTATTCAATACGTATGCATGTTATAATGGCAAAGTTTATTCAAATCTGAACAAGTTGTCAGTCAGTCCACACAATTAAAGTATTATTATTATGCTGCAGTCATTCTAAGCAATATGATACTTTTCCAAGAATGACAATCGTTGATTATATGGTTGTCATACACTCCCCTACTTTTTGTTTGGGAAGTGTTGCTATGCCAGCCCTGTTTCTGTCCTATGACAAGAGTCACAACTCAACCTCACCTCATCTATACTATAGCCTAGTTAACCTACTCTCAGCCTCTCAGCTGTCTCAATAAAGAAAAAAATACATCGAGGAGTTTAGAGTCCATTAAAAACTTACTTTAAAAACATAAATAAGAAATAGTAGTGAAGTTTTTCATACATGGCCGAAAAAATTGTTACACTAAAATGTTCAAAAGCCATAAATCATTAATCAGGGCATGTATTAGTACATCAAAAGCGAAACCATTAAAGTTTACATTACCATTGGCCTTATTCTAATAAAAAATACAAACACACACAGCATATATCTTCCAAAATATTTCATTGTTTGGGAACAGTCATATGAGAACACACCTATGTTCCATTAACACCACTGTGGGGAAGGATGACGAGAATTTTTATTGTGTGTGTGTGTGTGTGTGTGTGTATGTGTGTGTGTGTACATGCATGTGACTATTCACAGGATGTCCTTTGTAAACAAACGTCCCCAGTACAGAGATGTTCCCGTACAGGAAAGAGGTTCAAAAGGACATCCTCATAACATACATTTTATTTTTGGACAATAATTGCATCATTTTCACCTATCTTTAATTATTTCACCTGGTAGATAAGTTACATCATGATACGGACATAGGCACATACATTTGAATGTATATGTGTGGACATAATACATGATATGCATATGTACGTGCATAGACATGTACACTTCTTTCCTCTGGTTCCAGGATGTGAAATAAGTCGGGCAGCACCTGCAGCAGGCAGTTGTTAAGCTGAAAGGACATCCTTCAGCGTCCAGGATCATCCACATCCGCCAGCCCCTCTGCCAGCGAACATCCCGTGTCGTGGCACACATCGTTCCCAACCCCCTTAAAACTCCAGTCCCCAGGCTCCGTGAGGACCGGTGCAAGGGCTGATGTGCATTTAAGTCCAAATGACTGAATTTCTTTTGTGATTATTGATACAGTGATCATGACTTCATGACCTCTTGTGTTTGTGGATCTAGCTGTTTCCTCAGGCTCTTATCCAGCAGCACCAGACTCTGGACAGCCAGACTCCTGCAATCTGCATCAGCGTCACCTTCAGCCACATCTGTGAATAATACAAAAAAAAAAGATTATTATAAGCTTTCTGTAATTGTAAAGTAGGTTGCAATAAAATATTTAACTTTTAAGTAAGCCACATATAAAAAGTGAAAATAAACATAAGATGCTGAGCTGATGGATGTCCCTGGTATATTTTTTGCACGTTTTGCACTCCTAGCTGGAGAGCAGCATATATACTTGGCACTCAATGTTATGCAACTCCTTGCTATAGCAATGTGCAATGGTGTGATGGTTAAAAAAAATCCAACTGATGATGAGCCGGTCACGTCATGGATAATCTGTGCAGCACAGGACATCCTGGATCCTCGTCTATTTCCCATAAATGCTCAGACCAGCTGTTTGTGTTTGTGTGTGTATAAATGTGTGTCACTGACGAAACATCCTTGATGTTTTGTCAGTTACACACATTATGCAAGTGCATCCTTCGGCCTAAGCAAACTTAGAAGATAGATAGATCTTAAATAAGCAATATAAACTACGATTATCAATGTAAACTCCTGCGTAAGCTCTAAATTAAACAAAGTGAAACTGTTGCAGTAATAAACAAATACACAACACAATTTTCAGCTCATAAAAAGACTATCAGGGTTTTTCAAAAGCCCTTAAAATATGTGATTTGTTAATATTACGGAGTTCCATGGAAAATAAAATTCACACAGATGTTGGACTTAATCTTTTTTACGGTCAGTGTTTTGTTACCTGCCAGCCACGCTCTTGTCTCAAACAGCTGATCACTGAGCTCCACCAGCAGGCTGTGACTGGGCATGCTCAGAAACACAGAGCACACAGCGAAAAGGACGCCTCTTCTCACCATCCTTTAGTAGACACATTTCAGGTTACAGTTTAGAGTGATGGAACGTAATGGTCATATAGTCTGGTGCTGAGTTGACTTAAGAACGTGCTGCTGCTAGTACTGCAAAGTCATACAATAATCTGTGTAAAATTGCTGATAAAAAGCCTTTCTCATGCACTTGAAAAAAACCTGGTACTATTTCTACCCTCCTATTAGCAGAATACTAAAGTACAGTATCCCTGAAGACCACAAAAATATTTCCCATCCTCTGTCTATACATTTCAGTTTTTTTGTCGTTTGCTAATATGTACTGTACTTACTGATCAGTGTGGTAGCGCACCGCCCAGACAAAGTCCAGTAAAGCCCGACCCATCTGTGTGGCCACCTGCAAGAAAATCCAGATCAGATTTAGGCACTGTATAAACTCCAAGCTTCAAGTTCAGCAAAAGTGGTTTTATGTGGCAACAGTAGCACTGATGAGTGGATGGAGGTACCGGTGCATTGACAGCTAGGTGCACGAGGAGGCCCAAGGTGTGGATCATCCTGCCCAGCACCAGATGGTCGCTGCCCAACAGGTCAAAGGTCACCTGAGGCCTAGCAGACAAATATTGCATTTAAGTGATGGAGCAATAATGTATTTTGAAACATAAAAACAGTCACAAAAGTGTTAAATCTACACACATGCATAAAAAGCACTAACCTGTCGTAGTTCTTGAGCAGAGGAAAAAAGAAATGTCCTGCAACAGGGGCGTAACGGTTTGGGGTGACCTTGGCTGGGGGTTGAGTGGCACCCTACAGCAGCAACAGAGATGAGCCTTCATTCACATACTAAAAGGGCAGAACAAAACCACTAATTGACAATTATACAAAAGCTCACTTTTTGTGCAGATACAGACCTTCCTCAGGCGCTTGGTCTTGCTTTGAATTCGCTTTTCCACTACTTGTCTCCAGTGCACAGGGTTGTCACCAGGATATGGGGTCAAATCAGTTATGGCAGCAGTGCCTCTTGATGGATCTCCCTTGTCAGTGATTGGATGGGAGAGTTCCTGGGCTGACATAGCAAGGACCTGATATACCAAAACAAATTTCATAGTTACACTGCCTGTAGCAATTAATAAATCAATCAACAAAAATTGCTGTAGGAAGAACACAGTCACTATAAAAAGTGTTTTTACCTCCAAGATATCCATCCGCTGACGAAGACTGTAGTTCAAAGAGTAAAACTCTGTGGTCAAATACTGTGTCACCTATCAGAAAAAGCAAGAAGACATGTTTTGATTGTAAAAATACAAGTAAATACTACAATAAAGCGATCTGGCAAATGAATAATTTTTTCATAGAAGGATAACAGTTGAAAGATCTTACAGGGATACTGTCAGTAACAGTGAGGGCCACCATAGCAGCCTGTCTGAGAGCCAGAAAGCCAGCTATGTTGTATTTATCCTCCATGTGAAGAAGCACCTTGGTGAGCTGGACACTGATCTGAAAACACAGCACAGGAACATGAAGTGACTGGAGCGTGAAACAATCTAAAAAACATGGTTTTCAGAGAAATTGTGAATTGCTAGAAATAAAAATAATCCAAAAACAAACAACTAAGGCCACGGTGCTTTCTGTGCATCGAATGGCTGTGGGAGACGCCGCTGTCAGTCGTTGTCGTACCTCCTTGGTTGTAAAGACGTTCTTCCTCACCAAACCCTCAGCCGCTCTCAGACTGAGCTCCACACGCACCGGGTCGTCAGAGGACAGGAAGGCTGAGTGGGGTGACAGATAAGATGACAACAAGTTTGATTAAAGGGCTACACCAGGTGATCAGAGAAGCCGCTGAAATTAGACCTGTGGAACCTTACCTTCCAGACAGTCTCGGAGGTAGCGAGGTGGGAATGCTTCATTCATCTTCTGATCGCCAGACATGTCATACGGAGTGAGGTCATCATCACTGGACCAGGAAGAAACATGGAGTTAAAGCTACACCTTCAGAGTCCTTTTCCCTCATACATAAAACTGAACCCCCTGACACAATATTTTCAAAGGACATTATCGCTGTTGGTTTTGTGACAGAGCTCATTCTCACCTATCCAGGTCAGAGTCTGGATCAGTTTTTGGAGGCTGAGGTGCTGAGTTATTTTGGGATGATGTATCCTGAGCGGATGGAGTCTCTTGAGGGGAATTAACTCTGCAAATGGGAAACAGAGGCACGATTAAACAAAATGAGAGCAGAAATTAAAGGAATATATCAAGTCTTCGTGGAAAGTGATGAGAAACAAGAAGTGCAAAAAATAATCCCTGTGTGCCTGGTGGACCTTTCTCTCCAGCCCTCCATATTAACATTTCAGCTTACACTATGCTGACTGAATCATTTTCCAAAGTTGGAATATTAACCTCTTAGTGAAAAAAGTTGATAGTAGTTCTTGTTGTACAACTGTAGATTTATAAAACCTGAACATTAAATGCAATCAGTGCAATATAGTTCATGTTGCCAATATCATTTTTGGAACTATTTCAGTTGAGCAGAAACATATTAATCTGCTGTGCACAGATTTTTAGCTGCAAGCAATCTCCTGTCTCCCACTGTGCTCGCCTCCTGTGGAAGCAGGCAGAGTAGTCCTTAATAGTATCAAAGTTAATTCGTTATTAGATTCTGAGTTATAATTACCAATCTCCTACACAAAACTTCCAAGCTTGGCTGTATATCATTTAAGGTCACTTATCACTGAGCTTTAGTGCTGCTACATTTTCTCATTTTCTCACTTTTGAAATGTTACCATCCAACTATCACTCAACATAACGTATGCCGTGTCAGTGCTGGAATAAAGGATCTGTTGGTGGTTTTGGTGTCTACATTCTCATCACTTAACAGGCAAGTTGACCAAAACATGATACAATCTGTAACTTGGGACATAAACAAGCACTTTTACTAAGGAAGAAATTATCATGTGGGTTTTATGAATCAAACAGTTATTGCAAGGTTCAGTACTGACTCATTTACAGGCTTGGGCTCTTCATCAGTGAGGGGGGTCATCATAGAGAGCAGCTCCCGTGTTTCTTCATCCTGCTCATACTATAAGACAGCAAAATGCAGGATTCATAACCTGGCACATACATATGCATGCCTACTAATTTTTCATTTTCTTTTTGGTGTTTCCAAAATGGCTTCTCAATCTAGTGATTAATCAAATATATTAAATACACTTAGGGAACGATCATTCACTACAGAACTGAGACAGTGGTCCATTCCACAACATTGTATCTTCCAAACTGAACAGTGTCTGTACCTTAAATTGTAGTTTGGTCCCGTTCGTGTCCATGCGGGAGCTCAGACACTCTCCCACCACCATGCCAATATGCCTGATACGCACCACAGCGCTGTCCAGGTGGCTCTGCATGCCACCCAACAAACACCGGAGTAGCTCTGAGAAAGGAGAAGCACAATGGTGAGTGGACTGGTGACCTTTTGATATGCTTGGCAATTTCCATAAACTTACGCAAAATAAGGATCATGGGCAAAAAACATGACTTGGATGTGTTATATCATGTGTGAGTGAGTCAGTGAGTTGAGGCAGAAGCGGTGTGAACTGTACCTGAACGCAGCTCCTGTAGCTCAGAGTCGTTCAGCGATCCAACACACAGCAGCAGGGCCTTGCTGACGTACAGCTGCTGCTCTATAGGTGTGTGTTTCACTGCACTGGGGTTGGCCCAGGCCTGGCACAGTGACCGCAAAACCTGAGAACAAACACACACACAAATGCATGTAAAAAAACAGTGTATATTGGGATATCACTGGAGTGGTAAACAAACCCTGAGTGCTCACCTGGGTGATCAGCGGTCTTCGCTCCCTGTCTGCTGCAAGGTAACCTATAAGGATTCTCAAAACTCGAGTCTGGAGAGAAAAAAAAAGGTATATAAAGCAAAAACAAATGCTTCACTACATGGGATATATTGACAGGCAGTGAGTCATCGTCTCACCTCATACTTGTATTGGAGCAACAGCATTTTATGAGTGACGACAAATTGAGCCTTTTTATTCTTCAGCACCAGATTTCCCATGATTCTGCCCAGAGCATCAGGCCTGAAAAAAGAGGAAAGAAGCTGTCATCTATCAGGCAAACTGACATGCATGCAACCGTCCATACAGCCTAACAGAAGGTGCTATGCATTCTCAGCAATATAAACATCTTACCCACTGACAACCTGTACCAGTCCAGTGAGCACGCTCTCCAGCCATCGCTCTGGAACGTTCTCCAGCAGCTTCCAGCAAACCCTCTGCCACACCATGTCTGAGCGCGTGCAGATGGACAATCGAGGGGCCAGCACAGCCAGCACTGACCCTGTTCAAGGCAAAAAACAGACACAGGAGCACACAAGGAACTCTGCGTAAACGCTGACAGCCAAAAAATTTCGGCCGATGTGAGGACAGTCAATTATCTCATCAGCCAAGCTTGTTGCCATGGCTGAATATTTGGCCATTAACAGTCTGTTGACCTTTATTTAAATGTCCAAATGTAATTCAACTCACCACCATGCCCCTGAATACACACTTTTCCAAGTGTTTGAGCCACAAATGTCAATGAACAGTCTTTCCCATCTGTTGAAAAACACAAATGGGATGAGAAAAGGCATTTTCAATAGCACAACAATGAGTTTTGATATGAGGAGCATGCAAATTGAAATTTAAGAGATGTCTGCATACCTCTGAGTGCTTGGCAGGTTCGTTCCAAGGCTATGAGCATCTCTGCAGCCAACAGTGGGTGGTACTGCTGAGGAAGAAAAAGGGGCTTGTTGTTAAGATGCAATTTGTTGGCGGTGACGTCCGGCAGGGCCGCTAAACGTCCCAGAAGGGTTTCTCGGAGCTGGGGGGAGTCAGAGGGACCTGCCCCGTGACAGTAGGACCACAGTAGGTCAGCAAGACGGCCACTCTGAAGGAATGTCTCCATGAGGTTGACCAAGTGTTCCAGACTTGAACTTGGTCTGCAGAACAGAAACAATAACAGAGGAAGAAGTGTTCAGACAAAAAGATGCATAGTTAATGTCTCATGTCTTTGTCTTTCAACTCCTTATATATCTTCCAACACCGCTTACTTCAGTGATCCTATTCCCTCCATCAGCACCAGCAGAGCTTGCTCCGGAGGACCTCGGAGGAACAGGCCGTCCCATAACTCTGTGCGCTGAGCGGCTGTGAGGAGCCTCAGCCAGTCTGCGCTGATGCTGCTGATGAGGAACTGAAGGGTGCGGGTGTAGTGGGCTCTCCTGAACTCTGCTCGCTGGGCTGAAGTCGCCCTGCTCTCTGGTCCTTCGTCCAAGTAAGAGTGGAGTGACCGAAGGGCGGTGACAACTTCTGTGTTATCCGTGGAAGCAGCGAGGGTCCGGACACACTGTCCCACCGCCACGCGAACCTCAGTGGTTGGGGTGACGGATTCCATCGTTGACATGGCAACTGTCACGGTGTCACAAGAACAGTAATCAAGTACCCAGCAGCAAATCGGCGTTTATTTTTCTGTGCTTTTGATATAATACGGTTTTAAATAGTTATTTCGTTTAACGTAATTTTGACACTTAAAAGTAACGGGTAAATACAGGCTAACTTACTTCAGTGTTGAGTTATGACACTTTAGGTAAGCTAGCTGTTAGCTCAGGCTGTCAAACTAGGCGCGCCTCTCGTGCAAGTAATAAACTCCTCATTTTAACATTAACGTTAAGACATTAACATTGCCACTACAGTCATAATTTACGGTCGCTATTACTTTAACTAACCTCTGTTGTTGGTGAAATTTACAGTTTTCTGTCAGCCCCTCCTCCCGCCTGCATGTTTCTTTGTGTGTTCCAACAAAATAATACCGTGCTTTGCGAGGAAACACAAGAAACGTTCCGGAAAGAAAAGTCAGTCTTGTGCTGCATTCAAGAATCCAACGTTTTGCTTAACACTTGGAAGTCTGTTGTTTCAGGATTCCTGTTGAGCTTCTCTTGACTTGTAAAATTAGTCAAACTCACTGCACGAATTTTGCATATGAACGAAATCTTTATTATTGCATATGCATGGATATGTGCCTTTGTAAACACTAGTAGTGATGTTTGTGCCTTGTAAAGATGCTATAATTTCCTCTCCTGCCATTGCTTTTCAGTTTCTTCTCTCTCTTTGTGAGTCTGTTAACATTTCCACCTCTCCATCCTGTATATCATCCAGCTACAGTAGGTTTTGACTGTACCACTCAAAAGCTGCCAGCAGTCTTTCCATGTTCACCCCTGGCCCAAGGTGCACTGGTATACCAGCCACCAGCATGGCTACCATCAGAGGACAAACAGGTCTAGCTGCTTCCAAGACAGGCTCATCTGTGGGTGGAAGTTGGGGTGAAGCTGGCACTAAATTCACATGTGGACCCTGATGCTGGTTTGTGGTCGGGTAGTTGTGGAAGTTGCCATACTGCTGCTCAGTAAATCTGGTAAAGTTATACATAGGATTGCGAGGGCCACAGGGTACAAGGGTGTTCTGAGTTCTCCTGCAGTGCATGTTCGCTGCCTGCAGAGGGGGGCAGCTGGGTGGAGGGTGAGGGACCCAAAGTCCATGTATGGGCCAGGTGCTCTGGAGCCAAGCAGGGTGGCTGGACCCCAGGGCAGAGGGGGACACAGGATCATCTTCAGGCGCTGTGCATGATGGAAAACACAGAGGCAAGACGCAAAGCATAAACATAATGTTAATCTGCACTGTAATGACCCTAATGAAGAATGACCAGAGAATCATTTTTCATTTGTAGTGACTTACCATCTGAGCTGTGTCCTCTCACAGTGAAGGACATGTTAAAGCACTGGGGTTTGCTCTGCTCAAATCAGAGATGTAGTTGCATGAAAAAAGCGCAAGCCTGAAGCCTCGTTGTTTAATTTAGAAGAAGTGTCTCATTCTGAGGATACTGCATTGTTTTTCCCCACGGCAACCAAATGTTCTTCTGTCTGGTTCCAAAATCTATAAATGTGTATGTGCATAAACGTGGTGCAGTGGATGATATGGAAAATAATGACAAAACCAAACACAAAGTCATTTTATTCATTTTATTTCCCTACTCTTACTTTCACTGTTTTCCTTTAAATTTTTTCTCTTTTTACAATCACTTGAAATTATAATTCCCCAGTAACAATTAGGATTACATCTTTAGGGGATCTTCAAAAATAATATACAGCTGTAACCAATACTGTTATAATTTATACATTTATCTTTGAAAATAAGAATAAACTTAAGTTTTACAATTTCTGTTTTCTACAATATTCTCTTTTTATCTTCCCATGTCACGTAATGGCAAGCCATGCACTACGCCAGTAGTGATGTTTGTGCCTTGAGCAAACTTTCTTTGGACACTGGAAGTGACTGTGAAAGAGAGAGAAAAAGTTCACAAAAATGACAATTCATATTTACACAATTTAGATTTCATAATTATAATTTAACAAACTGACAGTCACATGGTCAGTGCTTTTCCCAGGGCTCATCAGGTTAGTTTAGAGGCAAAGTTTGAGACACAGAGGCACAGTGTTCAGACTAGCGGGCCAGTTTTTCAGGGCAAACTCTGAAAGCTGAGAGTCCGTCGCTTTCGGGTTTTTTATTAAGTGAGGAAAGCTTTTGGGATTAACTTGATAGATTGAATTGTCAGTTAAAGGTCAAAACATCTGTCTTTGGTTACTTTGAGAGCAGGGGTTAAAAAAAAAATGAAGAAACTGGAACTGGTTAAAGTGCATTAGAGAATTCCACTGAATCAAGTTTAGCCCTGCTATAAGGGAATGTTTTGACAGGTCTGTGGTCTCACTAACTGTCTCGTCGTTCAGGCAGCAGTCTTGTTAAGCTCTCAAACTATCCGTCAGAGCCAGACACACTGAAATATGAGGGGGGAGAAATAAGATATCTGTAGTATTGCCTACTCTGGCCGTGTTTGGATGGTGTGTCATACTGTTTCCTCTGAAAGTCACTGGGTTGTACTGCAAATAATTCACCAATATGTATTACGTCCGTTGGGGAAAAAACCTCCAATCACACCAAAAGGCAGAAAGTTATACTCAGCACGCCTGAATATGAGGTTTTAGTTATTATGAGGTCTCACAAGTTAACAGGTACAACTCCACTGATGTATATAGCATATGGATTTGTCAGTCAAGAGATTTGTCAAACTACTGAATCAGTGATATACAATAAAAAAATGAGTGTTTCCATGCAGTACCTGGCTCCAGCTGGGAAGACAACAGTGGGAACTGCAGACTCTGCCATATCTAAAATCACAATGCCCTTTAAACAGGTCATGGCAACATCAGCGTTATGGAAGAGTGCAACGACCTCACCGGACAAGTCAGCCATTTTGAGTTTGTCAGACTCAAGCTTTTTTTTTTTTCTATTTTTTTTTTTTTTGCACACCATGGTGATTCAACCAGAGACAATAGAACTTTGCTATAAACATTTCTCTTAATTCGTTAAATTCTCCCTCAAAAGAACATTTCCACAGAATCAGTCGCTGTGAATTACAATCTCCCCTTGTGAATTCAAAAACAAAATACCAAAAAAAAAAAAAAAAAGAATGTACAAACTTCAGCAGAAGTGAATAGAACCGTGTGTGAACCAAAAGTGTGTTGCTGTCATCACTGTTGTGTCAAAATGATGAATAAATATCTGCATGTGATTTAAACAAGAGAAACCAACAGGTACTGTACACGCTACATGCTAGAGAAGAATACAGGCAATTTTTCTCAGCATAAGACAAGAAAAAGAACACTTTTCTTCTTTTTTTTTTCCCCGACTATAAAAATACCTAGAATCTAGAAGGAGGGTAGAAAAAACTTTACATGTACAAGTCATTTACATCCAAGGCCATTTTCCATGGAGTGGCAGGTGAAGAAGAGCAGTGAGCTAGACTTTGAGGTGAACAGGGTGAAAAATATCATGAACTTGTCATAGCATACTGGTGCAGAACGCCATGCTGTTTGACCCCTCAGCAAGAAACATCGACTTGAAATCCGTCAAGATGTCTGGTGTCTACGTCAGATGCGTGTGTGTCCAGTTTCTTTAGATAAATGTCCGAAAATGTCCTCAAAGTGTCGAGAAATGGCCGAGCGCAGCATCAGTCCGGTGAAGATGCTGTGAGATCAGGTTTGTTTTCATCTGCCCTTCCACCAACGTCCGCTATTGCTACCAAACTCTAAAGTGTCCCTTCAATATTGTGTCTTTCTTCATATCAGATCTGGAATTTAAAAAAAAAAAAGATGAAACTGGCCAGCTAAAACGCTCCCTAAAGTCATCAAAAGAGCTCAGTTAAACTCCAGATGGCTGAGAAAAGAAGTGGTGAAAATATATGTGAAAATTCAGGAAAATACTCTGACATATGGCTGCAGCTCATGAGCACGTCTCTCATGCTATATGGTATTCTTATTAATGTGATGCTTTTTTTTTTTTCTTCATGTTTAAATGTGAGTGGGATGTCTGCAGCTACAGCCCACACCAGCCCTGGTATCTGTGCGCCTGCAGCAGCGACTCCCAGTCATTCTCATCTTCATATCATCGTCAATTTAGGATTTCATCCCTTCACAATGAACCTTTTTTTTTCTCTTCTGCTACAGACAAAGAACACAATTTTTTTTTAAAATCAAAACAAAACATAGTGCAAAGTACAACCATTTGTTACTTCATGTGTCAAATATCAGTATTTTTCAGTCTCTGCAACATTTTCACTGACACTTAATTCACTTGTGCAGCAAAAATGGTTGGTAACCTGATCGGCTTGCTCCCTATCACTTTCACTCAGCAAGAGAACACCGGGATCAGGTGGGCTGTACTTAAAAAAAACAACACTACATTTCCCAGAACAGTTTCCCTTTTAGGCTTAATTCATGTTTGTAGTGTGTAAAATGTGTAACTGTCAGTCTAAACATCTCTTTTGGTCAGTTGCAGTGCCCAGTCTGTGCTTCCGAGGTCAAGTTTGCCTTACATTTTATTTTAATGCAAAAGCTGTTACTAATACTCGTCGCCAGAGGGAATTGTGGGAAATGAAGTGTTTTTCCACTGGAGGTTTCCAGCCCACCTGAACTCTGGGACCCTGTTTCATTGTAAAAATAAATGGAGACGCAGCAAATAATATCCCATCCGGTTCCTTCCCTCTGGACCCAGAGGTACAACAAGAATTAAAGAAGCAGTTCACCCAAAACAATAAATATATTTTCCAACTTACCCCTGGTGCAATCTATCCATTCAGAAAGTTTCTGTGTGATTTGGCGAGGTTTCCTGTCTGCTGCGGTCTTCCCTGTCTCCCAGCACCCCAACACAAGCAAATATATCTACCTGCCCCCAGAAAGTACAAATAAAAGGTTTGTTGGTGGTTTGTTGGCTGGAAATAGTTCCCAATGAAACTCTGCACCCCTGAGGTCTGTGCATTACGTCAGGTAACGATGTCGCTGTTTCAGAAAGGAGCTGCTGCTGTTAAGTTTTCACAGTCTTGTACATTCTTGGTGGCTTGAGCACCACAAAATAAAACCCATCCAGCCTCAATGTGCTGGAGTGAAGGGAGACAGGGGAGATCGTGGCAAGACTGGAAATCAAATCACACAGAAACAAACTGAATGCATTAGGATTAAATGGAAAAACATTTTTTTTGGGTGAACTATTCCTTTAAGGTGTCGTTCTTGTTCCACCTTGAGTCACCGAGCTTTTTCGAAACCTTGAAGCAACACAGAGCATACAGGGAATGTAAAACAGCTCACACGTTTGGACAAACACACACACACACACGCACACCACACAAACCCTCCGGGCATTTCTCATCCTCGACCCTCAGAAATGTCCCTCACTTGGGTTGACTGGAACGATACGTCCAATGATATTTTTTTTTGTTTTTAAGGACAGGACACACCGTAAATATGACTGGTAAGCAGCACAGCAAACGAGTTTAAGAGCCACAGACGATTTCGACAGAGCAGTGGCTTTGATATCTTCGACCAGAGCTTCATACGGCTTAAACACTCCATGTGGTTAAAACGCGGTTCAGCCCGGTTCAAGAGGACACGCCCGTCTCATCAAATCCCTCACTGACCGAACGGAGGCTTCGTTGATATGTATACTCAAATTAATACTTAGATCACCTTTGCTTTTAAGGCTTTCAGGTATCATTGTCTGAATTTCTCATCTCAACCTTGGAGAGGGGATTTCGAACTCCTCGTGATATTGACCTCATGGACACATTTACACACTCACACGCTGAACGGGGGGAGACTCAGGTCCCTCTGGCCAAATACATGGAAGTCACCAGAACCCAAGAGTACTCAGGAGGGCACACACACATACATACACATACATACACACACACACAGATTAGCTCAGATTCAGGGACGTCTACCTAAAAATAGCTTATTTTTCACTGACAGCCGTGAACTTCTTATCAATCTGCAATTCTTCTTTCAGGGGAGTTGGATGACTGCTTTCTTTTTTTTATCCCACCAAAATGTTGCAAAAATAGGTTTATTCCCCGTCTTAGTAGTTTGTGTTTTGTTTTAGCCAAGTCTTTGATTTTTTTTTTTTCACTCTGGCTGCCCTCGGTCAGCGTGGGGTCTATTTGACCTCGAGGATGGAGGGGTTGGACTCCATGATGGCCACGATGATTTTGTCGATGTAGTCCTGGAGTCTGTAGTTGATCTCCTCCTGTTTGTGGATCGCCTCCATCAACTGGGAACATACAAACAGGTGTTAGTGGGGATAACAGTAACAGATCATCGGCTGACATGAAATGGGAATGGGAACGGGATGGGAATCTCTCGGCTGACCTCTCCACGGGACACGGAGTTGATCTCAGCTGCCAGCGAGTCGGAGAAGGAGGCCGACATCAGGTTCTTGGCTCCCTGGATGCTCAGGTTGATGATCTGGCCGTTCAACTCGTCGTTCTGCTCTTTCAGGCTGCGGTTGTCCTAGAAAGGCAAATTCGGATGTCACATGTCAAATACAGTCAAATACACTTTATTAACATGTCTGATTTGAGAAAATTCTTCCTGTTCCAAGCAATCTGGTTTGAGTGACGGTTTAAAGAAAACCCAAATGTAGATTTCCTTGTTTTGTTTGCATTCACAGCGTCTCATCAAAACACACTGTGTGTGTGTGTGTATCCTTCAGGCCTAATAAACATGTCAAATACTTTTCCAACCTTGACATTTGCAAAGCCTTATTGGAATATTTTGAAAGTTGCATTCTTACATTGGTGTGTGTGATGAGTTATATCTAATATGTTACATAACATGTTCTTCCAACACATTATGTAAACAATACAGGGTTTTTCCTAGCGTGCACTGCAGCTCTGCAGCTGTTAACAAACTACACTGGGAACCTTTAAGAAAACAAGTGGAGTTAACGGCCACATAAGTGAAATAACTTCAGAATGTGTGTGTTACCTGTTTGAGTCGTTTGATCTCCTGCTCCAGCTCAGCTTCGCGGGTGCGGGTCTGGTACTCCTGCAGCCCGGCGCTGGGAGAGCGCCCCCTCTTGGCCTCGGCCTCCAACTTGTACAGCTGTAGGTGCTCAAGTTGCTTGCGCAGGTCTTCGATTAGCTGTGGTAGAAACAGATCAAGCAGCATCGGTTAGTTCAGTCAATAGCGTATAATAACAAAAATGATTCTTCCGATTAACAAGACAGAAGTTTGACACTTAACCAGTGGTCGCTGCTGTTTTGTAGTATTTTATATGCAGAGGACTAGTCATTTTCTTACCTCCTGTGTGCACTCCTTCTCTTTCTGGCTCTGGTGGCGTTCATGGCTCAGTTTGTCAGACATTTTCCTGCGGGACTCCGTCTCCTCGGTCAGTCTGTCGGTCATGTCCTCCGTGTCGTCCTGCAGCTTCCTCTTCTCCTGGAAGACAAAAACCAGAGAAGACAAAGATGAAGAGGTGCATTAAACACTGGGGTTGAGGACAAAGAAGAGACATAAAAAAACAATACCAGGTGAAATGCATGGCCTGTGATAAGGGTGTGACAGAAAAGACTGCAGAGGAGAAAACCAAAGCCATGATAACGTTGCTCTCACCTCCTCCAGTCTCTCGATGTTCGCTCGTAGACAGGGAACACAGGACCTCAGCTCGCTGTTTTCTTCATCAAGCTGCTGCAGTCTGAGGAAAAGACGACACACATCCTTCAAACACACAAAACACCAAACACCTCCAACTACATGGCAACACACATGACACATCTGCATTCTGTTGACTGATGGTCAGCTATGCTATTGCAAAGGAAACAGCTTACAGTCAGTGGCAGGTCAGTACCAGAGGGTGGCAGTGTGGAGCTACCATGACTCTGACAAACAGTGTGTCAACCACAGTTTGCATAATTACTAACCCACCCCTTCTCTCCCTCTCTGCATTAAATCATGCTGTAATAATGGTTATTTCTGTCACCAGTATCTATTTAAAGTTATTACTAGACACCAAAATGCATTTGAAAACGTCAAAATGGCCAATTCATACAATTACACGCCATTTTTCCCAGTTTATGGGCATTTTTACAGTTTTACTAAGCAGGGAACTAATTCTATCAACAAGAGCAGACAGATGATGATTTACTCTATTACACAAAAAATACGGTTTCATCTCCAGAGACACCCAGTTCTTTCCCATCCAACCACTGGTCTCCTGACCTGGCCTGCAGGTTTTCCAGCTCCAGCCCCCTCTCCCTCTCCAGCTTGCTGAGCGCCTCCTTGTGGCGGCGGACCTCCTGCTGTAGGTGCTCGTCGGCTCGGACCTCCTGCTCCTTCAGCTGCTCCTCCAGGGCGTTGGCCCGGTGCACCAGCTGCAGGTTCTCCTGGCGTAGCCGCGCGTGCTGCTCCCCCGATGCCTCTGACTCCTTCTCCAGCTCCGCTACCCGACGCTCGAGGAGGAGCACCTGCACAAAGAAAGGGTTAAGGTAAAAGGAAATGATATTCACACAATTAAATTAAGTCTACTCTGATTTATTATGGACAGTATGAGTGCACCTGTAAAATAGTTTTATGAAACAGTTTTATAGACATAATACAGTCATGCTACAATGTGGAATACTTCCGTGTCCCTCAACAACTCCTACTGAGGTGCCCTCGAGCAAGGCGCTTAAACCCTCACTGCTATGATGAAACTGCTCACTGTGACAGCACCAGGAAGTTTGCAGGTGTGAATGTAAATGAGGAAATATGAGGCAGCGTGGAAAGAATAAGTCTGTTCAGTCAACTTTCCATGGATTAAAAAAAAAAGAGAAAAAAAAACTTGTATGAAGAGGGCGACTGTTTGCGAGCTCTGACCTTGTCGGTGATGTCGTTGTCAGCGAGTTCCAAAATGTCCCGGGTTAAGTCGCTCATGGTGTCCAGAGTCATTGAGCTGTTCTGGAGGAGATGTCTACAACAGAGGAGTGGGGAAATCTTATAGGCCCTGAAGGAGCTCTCTCATGTTTGGTAAAGTCAAAAGCTCCCATTGTTAAACACGCAAAAAAAACTGAAATTTCACAAAAACCATGAAGCATTACCTACTGAAATAACAGAAACTTGCTGACTTACCTTGCTACTTTCTTGCTGGACAGCCTCTTGCCTGCGCTGCATGGGGGACAAAACAACAGGAAAGTAGTCAGGAAGAGAGAAAGGATAGAGGAAAGAGACACTATCTCCTGGTATTCCTCCTATCCACCCCCTCACCCTGCGCTCTACGAGGAGAGCAGAGGAGAGAGGGGGGGCCTTAACTATTAAATCACCAGATCTGTGCCTGTACCACAGCTATGACATAGTCACACACCACAGCAATCTAAACACAAAACACAGCAGCCCACATTTATCAAGTGCTGATTTAGGATCACTTTTGCTTTTCAGATTATAATCCACGACGCAGTCACACGGACCCGGCCGGTGATCCAGGATCAGCAAGTCAATTCAGGCAGCTTTGATAAACACAGGCTCGTCTAAAAAAGCATCACTACCAGCAGCCATTCTCCGACGACTGAAATGAAATATGAATGAGATGATATGACCAGTAAAACGGCAAAGTAAACACCACTCACCTGTGACGACAGCTGGGGGGGGATTTGATGTCTAAAACAACTGCTCTATGTTTCTTTAGGGTTTTATTCAGGTACAAAAACTCCTTAAGCTCACTCTAACTACTGTGTCAAAGAAAAATGTGCTATGTATGCAGTATTTGTGTGGATATTAACTGTGGGAACTCTGAAAAAATGTGATATTAAACAGCTGCAGCAGTGCATGAAGTCTCTCCAGTGAAGGCCATCATCTTTTTTTTTTTTTGCGATGATACACACACTTAAGCCAGGTTGAGTCTGAGTTTTCCCACCAGCAAGCCAAATGCTAACACACTGCAACTCACACACAAACGTGCAGAGAGGAGTGGAGATGGAGAGTTCATTGGGATGAGTGTCCACACATAACACCATAATGCGTGTGTGATCTCTTACACACAACACACACAGCATGTTATCAACCAAACACGACACGCAGGCATTATGGGAATGTGTGTGATATCCGACACAGCAGTGCATACACACTCACACGGATTGCAATCGGAGGCGGGGTGGGAGGTGGGGGGGAGATGATGTGTTACCTAGTCATCTCTAGGAAATTGAGGCGAGTGGAGAGGTCCTCAAGACGACTTATTTGTTTGTGACACTGGCTACAGAAAAAGTCCAGCGCCTCCTCCCTGAGGAAGCTCTGAAAGCAGTCAGGGAGAGGAGCAGGTGCACTGGAAAGAGGAGAGACGGGGAGGAGGAAAGGAAGAGAAGGAGCGGTGAGTGACGGGCAAGAA
>OMLF01046851.1:48978-76953 GCA_900302615.1 Holocentrus rufus
CTGGAAAAAAAAAGGGGGGGGGGGGAAAAAAAAAAAAAAAAAAAAGGAAAAGAGCAAAAACAGCTAACTCAACACTTCCTGGAATTCAAGGCTCAATCATGGAATGGGAAGTCCAAACACATCCCTGTCAGGCAGAGCCCTCCGATCCGTCATCAGGCCGGAGAGACAGGTCACACAGTCAGCAGATAAGGCCTCAGTCCTCCACACTTCCTCCCTCCTGCTCGGCCTGAACACTATCTCGCGAAAACACTCGCACTCCTAACATACAAACCCAAATCTGTGGGCAGCAAACTTCGCTTCGAGTGAGGGGAAATGGATCCGATTCAGCTCAAGCAGCCAGGGTCTCCAACCCATCAAGATGCTTGGATTTGCATGTGTGATCGGGGTTTGATCTAAGCTGCATCACAGTGCCAGTGACCCCCTAAAATGTGAAATGTCCTACTAAAATTTGGCCCGCGTTCCAAAATTCGCCCACTTCAAAATCATGGGCAACAGATGCATCACCACAGACGGTGTGTTATTTTTTTTCTTCTCTGGTCCAAAGGCGGTGCGCTGACTAAAACGACTCCCCGCTGCGCCCTGGAATGACAAATCTTGCGACTATATTTCCCTGTAGTGCTACTTTGTCTTCTGTGGCTGATCCAGCGCCCGTGGACAAATACCAGCCTCCGCAACTTTGATGCTCTGTTTCCCCCAATAAACAACACAAAAGCAATATTTTTACTAGAGCCTTGAGAGGAAGTAGACCCTTTCTGATTAAGGCCCGTGCGTTTTCAAATGGCAGGGCTCTTACTTCCACTCTTCTGGTAATCAAGTCTAATGAATCCAATTCAAACAGATCAGCACATACAAGCTAATATTTGATTTAGTTTGAGTGAAAACTGTAATATTCTTCCAAATTAACTACTGCACTCATTGCATCCTTTACGAAAAATCATTTACTGAGTCAAACACTGAGTTGAGTCATAATTGTGTGACGGTATTTGACTCATTTTACAGAGATTTAGAGGACAGTACATGAACTTAAGTGCTGCCTAAACAGCTGCTGAGGAACGCTGTTTGAAATCCAACATCTGTCATCATATCTGCAAAATGGTCAAGCGAAGCAGACGATGTTTGCAGGGATAACAGGGAGCTGACCAGTACAGACCAACAACATTCACACTATCTGAACATCTGAAGCACTTATGATTATGACTGACTGTCTCTGGCTGAAACAAATCATCAGCCAGAGAACAGAAGACGACAGCAAAAAGCTATGAGGAAGCCTAAATGGAGCTCAAGTGGCACATGAAAGAGTTCTTATGTAATTCTGACAAATCCAGACAAGATAAAGTTACAAAGATTAACTTACTGTCATCACCAGCTGCTAATTCCATAACTAGAGAACTCAAAACAGATCAACAGGTCTCCAAACTACTTTCAGCCGACAGAAAAGACGATCCACGTCAGACACTGACGGAGGCAAAGAATGGCAGAGGGGATCTTTTTGTTCAAGGTCTCTCGCTCTTACAGTACACTGTGCACATTTCAAGTTATCTCTAGATGAGCTTTCCTGTTCGGTTGTATAAAAAAACAGCGACAGGCTGCTATTTCAGGGCAGCTGAGTCTGGGAAGTGTAGCCTCAAACTCCCTGTGACAGCGCGTGTTGAATGAGTGCATGTGAACCTGCATTAAGAACAAGCTGAAGAAGACAAAGAAGCATCTTCAGGTATTGTCCACTGCTATCAAGGTGAATTTAAGCCATCAGGTCAAAGACATGGTGGCTGACTATTGCCTCTCATTAATCCAATCCCCATCCCTCCTCCCCCTCCCCTCGCCTGGTGACCCAGATAGAGACCGAGTAGTCCCTGATCCAGAGCTGGGCATGCAAGACACATAGAGCCACGTGATTTCTAGACGTTGTGTGAGGGGTCAGCGCAGGGCTTCCCCACTTAGCCGAAGATTTGATACACATTTACAATAAGTATTATGGTCAGTCGTGATTATGACGCTTGATCTCATTCACATGACTTACAAGTAAAGGAGAAAGTATTACGAGCGAGCTTGCACTGCAGTTCAGGATGGATTATGTCTAAATTATGCAAGATGCTTTATTAGCTACAACTCAAATTTTATACTGACCGGTTGCCGCCTTCCTCAGGGTCGTGTAGTGTGGCCTCGATGCCGCTGTCCGTCTCCACATCTTCGTGCATCTCGGGGGGTACGAGGGCCCCCGTGTCTTCATCAGTGAAGGTTTCACACTCGCTGTAGGTGCTCTCTGAGCCCAGGTACGCGCTGTCTGTCACCTCATTTTGCTGCAGCGACAGAAACAGAACAGGTTAACAATTAGCAGCCTTCGTTGTGTCCATTAAGCAGAAAAAACGATTATGTCAGTGGGTTAATGATTCACAGAAGTTCAAAATCTAGCAGCAGTGCTTTTGACTAATTCATAGGTGGAATGTTTATACCGTGTATCCAGACTGCATATGTGTTATTCATCTCAGATATTTTTCGAGATTTATCTTTGCTGCCACAAATAAAACAAGCCCACTTCCCTGTAAGCACTGCTGCATACAGTAATCATAATGTTCAACAAGTGGTTACGTCACAATCTGAGCATGAATCAGTTGAAGTCTGACAAACAGGACTTTTAAAAAAAACTGTGCATTATCAGGTGTATTTTGCTAATGTGCGACCCAGCAGGCACACAACAAACCAGCCATTTGAAAGACAGACTATTTTCAATGTTCAAGTATCGCCGGCGGGTACCAACGCCAATTACGCCAACGACTACACAAATCATACAGCATAAACAGGCTTCAGAGGCAGTCTGCTGGGTTTCAGACGGCTGTGCCAAACTAAACCTTCTGCAGAGACACCTCCAGTCAACAAGTGAAAACAGAGTGAGCGAGCGTACATACAGTAAGCCCAAGGCTTTACAAGCACAAAATACAACATGTTCAATACAAAAGCCCTTAAACTAATATAAAACAAAAAATAATTACTCCAACTGTTAGCCACTAGAGGTACATATAAAGCATCAGGACACTTAAGTAACAATAAAGACAAGACCAGTGAGTCATAACCTACCCGTCTAAGCAGAGTATCAGGAGGAGCTCTGCCCAGAGGGCGATCCACCATGCCCAAAACCATGCTCACTGACAGGAAGGCTGGCCTGTCATGAGACCCCTTAAACGCACCCCTCCTAGTTTTTCCTCGCGTTCGCTCTCCGAGAGAGTCAAAGAAAACAAGCGTGAAAAAAAAATCAAAAATAACCCAAACACCTCGTTCAGCTCCACTGGGTGGTCAGAGGGGTGGAGACACGGAGACAAAGTCCAAAGAGCAGGGGGAAGGCAGCCGCATTGCTCCGTCTATGACTGCCACCCTGCTGCCCGTCAGCCGTGAGTTAAAACACCACAAGATCAGCACAGTGACAGTTTAATCTTTCCTGCCTCTCGCAGTTCCAGTTTCTGGCCCAGTGTGACGGTATAAATCATTAAGCCCTGTTCGGTGTGTCTGTGGCCTTTACGGACAGCATGGAAAATGAAGGTTATATATCACAACAATCTGCCATAACTGTCACACTGTGTGTCTAAATAAGGAAACTGACGTGTCATTAAGTTATAACACTCAGAGAGGAAGAAGCTGCTGACCTCAATGAACCATGACCTCATCTTAAGTAAAGAAAATATATCTATATCTATCATAAAAGGTTCTGTCAGGTCCATCTTTGCTGTCGTTTATCATCTCTATTCAAGACGTAAAGTAGGACATGGAGAGGTGGACCTCCAGGGCAAAGGGAGAGAAAATTTGGAAAAGAGGGAGGGTGTGTAGGGCGTTGCGTTTCTCGTAGGCCAGGCCTCAGCTGAACAGCCTCACCTTGCCTGTTTTGAAAGCAAACAGGACTAGAACAGCACAGCCATTGAGCGAGGAGCCCTTTTCTGCCAGGAGCCCAGGGGAAAAACAAGGCCGTAGACACAGGTGTGGTGTCTACTTCAAACATGCACAAACTCCGGGTTACAGTACCAGAATATTTCATACAGAAAACAGACTGTAAATCACTCGGCTTGACCTATCACACCATTAAATAAAATTTGCACAAGTTCTGCTTTTTCATTTCTTTTTTTTTTTTCAGCTCCACTGTACTCCAGACAAAATACTTCACTTCAAAGACACTTTGTATTATGCTGCAAAATTCATACTCATAGATGTCAACAATAAGGCACAAAATGTGTCAAAAGTCTATCAATTACATGCATACAGACTCCTTATAAACAATCAGGCCTCTTAGGTGCAAATTATTACCCAATGTGGAGATAATTCTGACAAATCTGACTTCGTATATCAAGCTTACCAGCCATCCATAAATCAGTTAAATGCTACTGGCAATCACAGGAAAGGAGTTACACCTGCTTTTTCATTCAACCCATTTAGATCCATGTTATTTAATCCATATTCATTATTTATTTATCCTCTAGCTTCAATGGCTCGTTCTCCATATTTCCCCCTGCTCAGCTGGGAAGCACTCAATCAATAGCAATACATTTTTAAGAGTTTTTATATCAAGCTACTTGTTACAAGGCCTTCACTGCATTTTAAAGCCTCTGCAAAGATTAAAAACATGCATCAGGCATTGTATCAGTGCTGCATCAAACACTCATTGTAATCCATGTTGTTTTCAGGTAATTTCTAGCACCATATTTGGTTCAGCTTTACAATCATCAACACATGAAATGAAATCTGCCAATGGATCCGATGCCAAGAGCAATGCTTAGACCTCTGAGGACAAATATTTTTCTCAACTGTACTCTGACTGTACTTGGGCCTGCAAACCTTTAAACTGCACTTATCAACCACACCAAGTGAGGGCGCTGACACTGTGCAGTGCGCAGCCACTGAAAACAGCCTGCAGTGCTCCAAGTGCACACAATGGCCGAAACATTTCGATCTCGCCGAGGCCAGCATAAACGATAGTTAAATATACAAGTTCCACGCACAAGAGGAGGCAGGAATTCCAGATATGCCTACCGCAACGGAAAAAACATAATTCCACACACATGTAAAAACCCCGGTGGATTCCAGCTCATTCAATATTTGTCAAAGGGAAAATAAGACTTAAAATAGGCAGCCAGATGCCATCTAGCTGTGCGCCAAACCAGGGTGTTCAGCATGTGGAATATTCACAGAGTGGTAATGATAGCTCTGCTCGCCACTCGGTGAATTACAGTGGGAAGAGTGTGAGTGCACGGGGAGTTCAGCCTGTGACCTTAACACCATGCTGCTGTGTGTGTGCCGGTGAGAAATGGAGGCAGAACACCCAGGAGTAAAACTCACCTCGTCATATTCCTCCGGGCAGCCCACAGCTCCGTCCCCTGGGCTGTAGTGCACATCATAAAGCTGCGGCTCCGGGCCTACAGGTGACAGGAGAGGACGGGGTTAATGTGTGCAGGATAAACAGACAAAGTCAACAAGGCAAAGGAGGCTGCACAAACATACAGGACTCTCGGATTCACAACCAAGGTACATGGTAAACAAAGTGCCACAATGTGGAAAGAAGAGAGGGGAGGGGTTGCAGCAAGTAGTTTAAACAATAGCAGTGAAACTGATGTCATAGTTCAGCAAAATATCCCAAGGTGCTTCTCATTATCCTCAAGTTTTGATACAAGTTGAAAAATGCCAACATAAAAAATATAATAACATTTTATTTTCCAAGGGTGTATGCATTAAAGTAATAATTAAATTTCAAATTCAATAACGCAGTATGTATTTGACGGATCCTGTATGCAATATGCATTTGTATTTTTCTGTGCTAGTTAACTAGTACATGCTCTGAAATTAGTGCAAAATTAAATGAAAAATCCATTTTAGAACACCATTTTCAAAGAATTGCCACATGTCACGGTTAACTAAAACATTAAAATGTTAATTTTAATTTTAATTGAGAAATGCACTGAGCCAATTTGCAGTTGTATTTCCATGTTCTCGTCTTTTCTCTACTAATGAGACCATGGCAGGACAAAAGCTAACTTTATGCACTAGTCAAACTCTCTTGACCCTACAGTACCTAAAACACTGACAGTGGTAACTGTTAGGCTTGTGACATCTAACCTCTGTGTTGGTTGAACAGGTTCATAATAATCTAATTTCACCATAAGACACTCACATTATCTCATCCCATTCAGTTCTCTGCAATCATTCAGACTGTTATCAGGGAGGTTGTGTCAGCAAACATCCGATGTGCCATAAAGCAGCCACCTGACGTCCTGCCCTCACATGAGAACATGTAAAATGGCTTTTTCCACTATGAGCTGTGAAATTCTCACAGAATGTGCATGAGAACTGAAAAGCAAAATGAATGCTGAATGCTGCAGGCATAACCTGAAAAATAGGCTGCAATTGTTTTACAGCATTTCTGTTTTCAAATTAGAATTAACATTTGTTTATTGTTAATCACACACTTGGATAAAGGGAGGTGTAAAATGGTTTGATGAAATTTCAAATGCAAATTGGATTATTGTGTTTAAAACTTTAATATAACCTAAACAAAGCACCTATAAGCAAACAAAAACACTTTATTTGGGGATTGCATTTTCAGTTTTCAATTCATATCTGAATTTGAATCAAATTAACTACAAAATTACATAATTTCATTGGTATAAGCACCCACTTTTTATATTTTGCAAAGCAATAAAGGTGACTTCACTGTGAAGCCTAAGCACTGATGGTAAATCTGAGAGTAGGACAAACACATTTATCGCCTAAAATGTTCAACCGTGTTTGCTCAGGTTATTATCAGAGCACATTTAAGACTTTGTGTCCCAGCTGCCCTACTTTGGCATGCATGCAGTACAGCAGTCTTTGCCTGTACAATAAACATTATGTAACTTGTACACTTACATTTCAAAGGAGTGTCGTGTAATAAGTGCATGGGGGAAAAAAAACAATAAAAAGAACAAGAGGCAACCCATATCCAATACAGATTTGTCAATAAAGGCCTCTATTGAAAGTACCTGCAGACAAATGGTGAAACCTGAGACCTGAGCTCAATAAGATGGACTCCCATCAGCCACTGCGGCTCCTGTATCTAGTAAACAGAGCGGTGAATGGCACCCTACTGAGAGAATGGAACACAAACATTGTTCTCAGCAGCAGCCGGCGGGCCCTGGAGGTTTTTTGCCCCCCTGGTGTTACGTAACGCTCTGCTCCTCAAGACCCGTACACATTACAGCCCATTTCAGTTAAACGAGTCAGCGATGAATCAGGCAATGAATGGAGAGGCTCCTGGCTCCTGTTTTGGGCTACAGTCCTGCAGTCTCTTGGCACAGTTTCAAAATGTCACAGCGGATGGAGATACTTGATTTTCCAACGGCTCAACAAGTCCTATTCAATTCATCTGGTGGTTTCTAAACCAACTTTTGTTGTTCCAGACATGCCACAGCCACCACAGGGGACAAGGCATTTCCATGGCCCGCAGGCCTGTTTTTATTAATGTTACCCTTACCAATAACAAGTGTTGCAGAAACCGAACAAAGGTAGAGGTGGAGCGCGCTGAAATTTATTTTGAAACTGGATAGCAGGTTAGGAGCTGGAAGAGCAGGTTTCCTGCTGTGATCTGTGGTGGTGGTGAGGTGGGGCTGGAACATGAACTGGACTTGACAGGTCTAAAAAGAAATTAAAGTTTGGCTAAAACGGGTCGAAAGAAAACTTCATGCTGCCTTTACAGACTTTGCTGGAATTCTGTCAGCAGCGTGTGAGAGGCTTGGGGAAGTTATAATGGAGGTCTGACCTTCACACAGGTATGGCAAACTACCTTCCTGCAGAAAATACCTGATTCATCAGTATTGGTGGAAGGACAGAGTAAGGTGGAGAGAGACAAGAAACAGAGAGAGACGGATGACATGCAGTAAAGGTCCCAGGTCAGGACCTCAGGACATCACCGTTACACTGCATGCTTCAGACTTCACAATTAGTTCACAATTAGCACACTGGTCTACTTTCTATTGTGCAGTTGCTTTCAAATAGCCGATTCGTAAACATTTATGATTATATCAATGGCAACCGCTCATTTCTATCTACAAACACACAAAATTGTTTAACCTGTACATCCAGCACAGATCCTACAAAGAATAAATCTCTTCTGTGAGTCTGACCTTAAGAGCTTTTCAAATCACACATGACTGAAGAGGAAAGCCAAAAAAGGAGAAAAAAATCTTAAGACTGATTTTTGTGAAATATTTAAGAGCACAATTTCAGATGAGACCTATTTTTTTGGTATGATTCATGAATGAGCCCCAGTTTTCCTGCCTAGTCTAAAAACTATACTTGAATTTCTTTCTTATTTCTGCAAATTGTCTACTCAATCCAAAACAGGAACTGTATTCCCTTTATTTAAGACTGTTCATGTAATTCTTTGTCAGAATATTAATTCAAACACGATAAGGCTTTAAAAGTTTATTGTAATAGGACAATGCTAATGGGGATGTGAGAAGCCACACTGTAAATGAGGTAATTTCATCATACTGTAGCCAAGTTTCTATTGACCTAAGGGATGCCTGTGTTTTGTGAGGCTGACTTTGCAGCAGAGCTATGCAGCGAGCGACCACAAAGAGAGACACAAGAGAGACAGAGAGAGGACCGAGCAGAGAGGGAAGACAGTGAATAATTCAGGCGAACAGGACTCTCTGTCCAAACCCCATCTCCCTCCCCAGCTCCCTCTCTGAAACCTTGCCTATCGGCCCATGTGTCTGTGCATCTCACGCTTTCCAGTACATTACTTATTAACGGTCTGAGTAACCGGAGCTGCGTAACCCAGAAAGCCCTGGGAACGAGCGCCACAAATCAATAGGCCGGGCGGAGCGAGGCGAGCCGGCGCGGTGTTTCGGTGACGTCAGCGTAACCTGGCCGGTCTGTCAACACAGACACCATGTGCTGTCAACAAAACTCTTTGTAATGATGTCAGCGTCGCCCCGGGGGTTTCAGTTATGATAATGCTGTCACACACAAACAATGGCACTGTGCAGCGCATGAATCCATCAGATGCTTCACTAACTGGTATGAAAGGTGAAGTAATTTAAGCTTAAAAGTCGCTCCAAGATTTACTCAGGGGAGCAGGGGAAAAGGTTGACACTTCAAATAAATAGTGCCGGGCAATGCTCTCTCCATCCTCCTTTAAACGGTTAAGGCAAGGCCTTAGAAACCTGATGACTCGGCTGTCAAGAGACGCTGATGAATGGCGCCCATTCTTTTTAAGTGGGACTTATACGACTCCTTACACCTTACAACCGCTTTTTAAGAGCTCATAAAATTGGACGGAAGGCAGAAAAATGGTTAAAGAAAGAATAACAGCGTTTTTGAGTCCAGTCACAAGGAATGTGGGTCAGTTGTCTTTTCTTTTCGATATTCCCTCACTTCAGCTGAAAAATGGCTGTGAGCATACTGTGCGGACAACAGTACTTGGCACTGTGGGGAACGGAGTGTGGAGGGAAGATAGAGCCAGATGCCGTAGACTCAAGCTAGGCCCCTGAAGGAGCTGCACAAGCTTTCTTTACGGCAGATTTCAGTATTACTTCAGGCAAACTGATATAAAAACAGAAGGCTGAGGGCCCCTGTGTTATCAAGGGTGCTTATAGAGTAAAATGATATGTGCATCACTGTTCACACAGACTTTAAAAGTTATGAAAAACAGCACAGCATTAGAATTTGAAATAAGTAATGTTGTGATAAATAGAAAACCTGCAATAGTAAAAATGAGAAAGTTGGAAATTGTGATTCTAGCCTTAGTTAAAATGGCTGACAACAACACGACCCTGTGTGCTGCCTAGATAACTGATTAACTTCTTGAACGGCCTTGTTTGTCTCCTTTCCTCCTCACTTTCACACAGGTACAAGTGATAAGAAAAAAAAAAAAGAACAGCCAGACATAAATCAGATGCTTCATCAGCTCCATTTTTTTATTTCCCACTAAAAAATCATCACATGAGCACCAGTCACATGTTTGATGTCACAACATCCAGCGACAGAAGTCCGCTTTGGGAGTCTTTAGCTATGAGTTTGCCATTTAGATGCTGTTTATGCAGGTGCTTCAGGGGATTTTAACATTTCTGCAGTGGAAATTTGTGTGCATGTGTGTACAATTTTTGTCACACTTCAACTCTATAAATAAAAGTAATGGCAGCAAGTCCTGAAGATACTGAACTTTTTAGCCATTTTGCACCTGCACCAGTCAAGAAAATAACAACTAAAAGGAACGGGTCGATGGGAGGAGAATAGGTTTTGGAAAATAATTCCATTTCAATCTGAAACTTAGATGGGGTAATAATGAAATAAACTATTTATTTCCCCGGTAAATAACTGCAATATTACTGAGATGGAGTTGATATTTGTTGGACTATATTGTTTACTGGGACAGATAATGAACTATTGTATTGTGTCACCACACCAGACTGGGCACAAGCAGGATTTTTGTGGGTCAGAATATTTTTAGGAGGCAGGTTTTCTGAATCATTAAATTTGGGCTCTCCAGAGTTTTAGACAAGAGGCCCACTGAGTCCACGAAAAGGGGACACTGAGTCAAGAGTTTAAATGGAAAAACAATAAAACTGAAGGTCACCGGCTACTTGAGACACCTCAGTCCTGGAAAACTCTGAGACCAAACATCACTGTTGACACACACACACACACACACACACACACGGCTTTACCACAGCGTACACAGCGACTCACCTCCGTTGCTAATGGCCGAGATTCCACGGTGGAAGTCCTCAAAGCTGATCACTCCCAAACCGCTGGGATCCAAGAACTTTGTCAGATCCTTCACCTGGAAGACACGGGCCACAGGCATTCAAAACACATTTCACCACGGCAACAGAAAACCACGTCCCTCCCATAATCAAATCAGATGGACTGACTACATCAATGCGCTCAAGGTCGTGAGCGCTGCAGGTTTTTAATTCTGTCTGTCTGAACAGAGACCTGGGATGACCTGGAAGAAAAGAAACCCATCAGCACTCTGGACCCCGAGGATTGAGGATTGAGGACCAGCAGCCTGGAAGCTTCATGAATTAATTATGTAATGACAAATATGAAGTAAAAGGGGTCAAGGTAACTGACTGAAATCTGTGAAAACCGGATAAAAAGGTGCAGCATAATGCATCCGCCAGATCGAAGCCTGGACCCTCCATCTGAAAATGAGCTATTGAAAACTCCTCAGACTGTCGGGGTTGTTTCACACACAAAACAGCTTCACTGCGGAATTCTGTGAATTACCAGGATATAGGCCCACAGTATATTTTTTATTACAGGAATAAAAAGGTACCAGTAAAAAGAGCTCTGACCTCCAGAGAAACATCCACTTTTGCAAACATCGCATATTTCCAATTTTACTGGGGACTGGGCCTTATTGAGTTTACAAGTATTTTACAAGGATGCTGTCTTCAAAAGGGTAAATTAAGCTCTATCATGCAGCTGGCCATATAATGTTATATTGCTGAAAGTTGAAAATTTAAAGATGTGAACAGACTGCCATCACCACATAGACACTTGTTTAAATGTTGTTTATCAATTAACTAAAGAGGGATTATTGAGTACATTATGCTTATTCCAGTGTTAAAAACCCAGAAATATTCCAACGACCGGACTTCCATTTAATCTGCATTATTGTTACATTAATCAGGATATTTCAAAACCGTGCTTACTTTTCACATGCGGGCTTTACTTAAAATTTGGAGTGATATAATCCCCTATGCACAGAGATCTTTTCAAGCTGCACTCAAGTGATAAACAGTTACGTAAGTGTACCTGTATATATTGCCTCAACTGTAACCTGGCAACAAGAGGTGCTGTCCAGCCAAGACAGTATGCCAACTGTTAACAGCTTTTAAGATCGAAAAATGAGTTCGAGGTGATGAGAAATTGATTCTTTTTTTTTTGTTTTTTTAAAGATTATTTTTCTGGCATTTCTGCTTTATTCGACAGCGACATTAGAGACAGAGAGGAAAGAAAGAAAGAGAGAGGGGATGCCCACGAACCGAACCCACGCCGCCGCGGTCATGTGGCGATCCACCAGAGCGCCCCCATAAAAACCAGATTCTGATGTAACGATAAAGCATTAACCTGACCCAAATTCTCAGCATATCTTTCAGTTCGACGCTAACTGTCTGGTTATCTGGCACCCAAAGACCTGGGTCAAGGCCGAGACTTATGCCTATATCTGCAGAATTAACGGTGGCGCCAAGCAATCAAAATCCATTTGCACAAATGACAGAGTGAGCCAAATGTGGTGCATTGCAAAATTTCACTAGCTCGTCATTACACTGTCATTTCAGGCGTGTATCATTGACAAAATTAGCTGGGAGGGAGCCTGACAGTATGTGGAGTGAGGTTTCTGTGGTTCAGCCTCGCTTAAGCCTTGGGAAAGTAAGCACACAATGCGAACATGGTCATTTTACAAAGCCTTTCATTCTGCGCGGGGCTTCTCTGTTCTGCACTTTTTATATCGGTTACACACAAAAACAAGCTGATCTGCTTAGCAACGTTGAGCTCAAACTCAGGAGGCTGAGCGGGCTCAAACTCCTAATAAACTCTGGATTGACTCTCACAGCCCCAGTGACTTATGATCTGGGTTTGGCGAATTAAACCCAGCTGCATTGAGAAAAAAAAGGAGGGGAGTGGCCCGGTCTGACTGAATGGTGGTTAACGCTGCAATGTTGAGTTTAGGATGTTGCATGGAGGCTCTTCCAGCTCGGCTATTTAAAATCCTCGCCGTGAACTAGTTCTGCTGTATAGGCAGGAGGGAGGACTGGTGAATAAATATAGTGGTATAAAGTTGGAATCTGTGAAAACAAATCCAATAAGGAGCTGTTTAAGGGCTGAGGTTTGTGGTGGGTGTTTGCAATGCAGCTTTCAGTTTTCCACCTCTGAGCGCAGCATCACGGCGCACAGGAAGTCATTTTTGTTCCATGCGTGCTTTTCACACACACCTCTGAGGTGAGAAAAGAGAGGGCGATGAGGGGACTGCCTAATTGTGTCTGTGCTCATGGTGGCAAAGGCAAAAGCTTAACAGGGTTTAAGATGTTTTATCAGCTAATATAAACAGACTGCCTGATTATTTTCTCAGCACTATTATAATACACAATTCATCTGTACTGGTTACTGCTCCTGCGACAAGTAACTAGGGAACTGTTAAAAGTGCCCCATGTGTTATTACCCACCTCTACAGAGGCCACAAAAAACACTGAAGTAGCCAAAGTAATTAGTACATTTTAAACTTTACTCCTAAAGTAAGGACCCAGCCCATATAGCTTGACAACCAAAACCTACTTCAGTCTTTTAAACTCCTTCTTAAAACCTGTTTTTATAAACGTCCTTTCTGTAAGAACTCTAAAATCCTATAAAGTTCTTTTTATTTTTTTATGTTCAATAATGTAAATGTATCCCCACTAAATTGCACAGGAAACTTTGTTTTTGAAATGCTGTGGCACAATTTAAAATATGAATAAATTTATTAGCAATAGTGGTATGATGCTATATTATGTGTTATTAAGGCCTCCTGGCAGAGCCCTGAGGAACAGTCATAAAGATGCTCCATGACAGCCCCCGTCCTTTCCGCTGCTCAGCAGAGCAGAGAAGGCACGGCGGTTTTTCTGTTTCCTCTATTTGTGTCTAATCAGTGCAGGGGCACGCCTGACCGCCTCCACACAGACCACTGTTGTGCATAACCCCATGGAGATGAATACCCCTCGGTGCGAGTCTTTCCAGCCGGGGGATTTCGCAATAGATCTTGAACAAAATACTGATAACAGTCTCAAAAGGTAATAATCGTTTTTCATCTGCTAAAGCCGGGCAGACGGGCCTTATGGCAATATATTTCCATGGAGAACATAACATACATACACAAAGGCAAGCTGGAGAGAGGGGACATTTCAGGGCACGGGACATTCCACTGAGGATTAGAGAGGCAAGTGCATAAAAGCAGCGGGCCAGTGGAGGGAGGCTGGCTAAAGAGGGGCTGGGAGTGTGGACTGACAAGAGAGCGGCCAAAACAATACAGTTCTCTGAGCTTTGTGCAGAATCGGGGTCAAAACCAAAGAGCAGGCGGCCTGAAAGATCTTTTTTCAATCAGTGAATTCCCAGATACGACCTTGCCCTCACTGCAGCATGAGCTTTCACCTCCGAGAAACCGGCTATTTTTGTCGTTTAGCGAACAGGCCCCACGGAGCGACGCCTGCAGCTTCCCGAGCAGGTCAACATTAAACCAACAGCGCTGCTCTAAACACTTGCAAGAAGTGTCGATGAACTGAGGTGGTCGGCTGACTGTGGGAAACTCTTTTTGTTTTCATGACGCACTGCTGACTTCAGTGTGACCTGAGTGCACGAGCTTCACACTTTTAACTCATGTCCGACTTATTATCATACATAGAAAATCATAACAGGAACCCAGTGGCAGAAATGGGTGTGACAGTACCAGTGAAAAAGAAACAAGAAGTGCAAAGTCATATCTTAATTCTCTCATTGATCTTATGCTCTCTCTTGGATACTATTCTCAAAATTTTAAAAACTGACAATACTAGTACAAACCTTAGATTTTATTTTCTGCTTGGAGATTGTTTCTCTATAGTTAGCCTGCATTTTAGATGACACATTCAACCCACACATAATACAGTGTGTGTGTGTCCTGTTTCATTGTCAGATCCTGATCACTGACGTTCTTCCTGGAATGATACTGGAAGATATTTGCATCCCAAGCGAAGAGGCACCTGATGAAAATCCAGGACATACATGCAAATATTTGATAAACTCGCTCTTGCAGCCTCTCTGTGGCGGCTTACTGGAACATTGTGCCCAGCCCTCGCCTAAGCTATGACAAGAGGAAACCGTATAAAAAACTCTGCATACGTGCAGAAAGAATGTTGCAAATAGGCTTGGTGAGAAGAATTAACCACAAAGAAAGCTGAATGGTTTGTGAAACCTGCAGACACAATAAAAATAAATACCGCAAACGCCAAACCCCATTTACCACATTTAGATATAACCACGTCTTGCTGATAAACTGCAGGCTTCTCACCATGAAATGCTCACTTTTCCCTCACCCACATCTCCACTTGGATAAAATCCCTATTGCATTCAAACTTTATTTGGCTTCTAGTGTCATTTCTGTTCTGTTCTTTTTGTTTTTGTTTTCATAATGAATAATGCCCCCTCTGATTAAGCATACTGCTGAAATACTGAAATAGGATTTGCAATAGTACCTCACTAACCAGAACCCCTCAGGAGTGGAGGTCAATAAAACCAGTAGTGTGTTCGTGGCGGAAACATCATTTAATATTGAGAAAAAGCTTATTAAAGCCAGAAACATTTATGCACATATATTCAAAAAATGCTTTATATTGCATAAACTGCACACACTCAACACAAAATACACCTTAAAATATCTTCTGCTAAACATCTACATCTCTTCATTATATTACATTTGCAAGACGCTATGTATTAGCCCTTTTAGCAGTAAAGGCGCCATCTCTGATATTCAAAGTATGAACCATTTGCAAATTACAGCTGAGAAAAAAACACCGCACTACGACTTCAGACAACTGGGTGGAGGCCTTGCTAGATTAGATTCGACCTTCCACATGTTCCTTGAGTTAACCGAATGAACACCAAATCCACTCAGAGATTTTATACATTACATAACATTCCTCAAATTCTGAAGATAAGTCTGTCTGCAGCTTACTCACTTATTGTACACAAAGAAAACATGCAAAGCCTAGGTCTGAGTCTCTCTCCCGGATCACAAAAGGACAGAAATCTGAGAAGCAACCGAGTTAGCTGTAAGGGCGCAAATTTACCCACAGTTCTTAGAAACCGGATATCCAGTACCCAGGCTCAGAGAGCCTTGAAGCAGTAATCAATCCTGCGCAATCTGGTTAGGAGTCCAAGGCAAATCTTTCAGAGGCAGAGACAGAATCTGAATATTTTCGAGTCACGGGAAGAGAAGTCCACCCGAAACCAAACACTAAGGAATAACACCAAAACCAGCTAGGCCTGAACTGAGAAAAAAATCATAATATCATGTGAATTTATCTGTTTTGTTGCTCCCTACCAAAACAAGACTGAAAAGTTATACTTTCTGCTAATAAATGGCTAAAGCCTATTTCCATCCCCAAAAAACAGGGTCATGGGCAGGTGGCAGACGGCGTCCAACCCATGAAGTCCCTCTGACTCAGGGAAAATACATTCTACTCTTAATCCTTCAAAATTCTCTGCCTGGGGCGCCACAGATACCTACGGCCCGGCACAGGAAAGAACAGGGCCGACAGAGGTGCTTTGAACTGGGAGAGAGGGGATTAAAAAGTATTAGTCAGTCAGCATCACAGTCTGTGGATCTATGTGACTGAGTGCTAACAAGTACCCACCCTCCAAAAAAATATAGCAAAACAAATATCATGGTCTCTTTTACATAACATCTACATATCAATACTATGACGATATGGTAGTGGAATGACTATTGGTGCTGTAATATTTACACACAAGACATACAAAACAATCATTAGTCATGTGGATGTGATGACCAAGCAGGTGGATGCAAATAACAGAACAGCTCCAACAGTCTACTACGTGCAGAAAATGGCATCCTTTCACTGTAATGCAGCCTTTAAAACCAAGAAAATACACTTGTGTCATGTCACAGTATTACAATAACCAAAACCTCAGACGATATCTGGAAATAAACATTTTAAAATGAACCATAAGTGATTATGTTACCTTTGTGGTTTCCATTAGCAAACAATAGGGACATTATGGGGCGATAACTGAGTAAATGTTAAAAAGAAATTCAGTGTACTGCGTGTTCATAAGGGCACAATCTTGCTGGTGTTATCAGTCTCGCTACATCAGCATTTGCATTTCCATCCTTTAACTGTTATTTGCAAATGGTGGGTTCACTTGCCGGGGCTGATTCTTGTAAACATTTGAAGAGGCACGCAGGCAAGTGTGTCAGACAGGACAAGAAGAAATTGAAGTCATTTTCGTATTTTGCCTTCACTCTATCTGAAAGAATCTAAACAACACAGTGCAGTTCATGGAATAAAGCAGAGTGGGTAACACTGAGGAAAACACTCTAATGGACGTAGGAGAAATCAGAAAAGGATTTCTGTGACCTTCCAGTGCTTACACAGAGAAAATGCTGATTAACCAAGCAACGATTATTTGACACCTTTCAGAATTCAACAAGCTTCCTTTTATCTTGTCACGCCAACTGCAGAACTTTACATTTTAAACATGTGGAATGCCTGATTGCACGGGGGCCAGATGCATTAAGAGAGTGAGGGTCACGGGTGGAGCGGGATGCATCAACCATTTCACAAGAGATAATCCCTAAACCACAGGATATGCAAATGGGAAAATGAGTGTTTGTCATCTGACATATGGAGGAGTGCCAGGCATGACAGAATTCATTACAGGCAATATGCTTTTGACAGACTTATCAGGATGATGACCCAAATCCTAATTCTTGAATACACACCAAATATAGATTACATACTAATCCAAGCATGGCTTTAATAATATGTGGCAGTATTAGCCAAATCCATTAAACCAAGTGTTCAGAGCTGCTTTGTAGGAAACACAGGAGAAGAACAGTTATGATGAGAAGAGTTGCCACTAAATTTACTAAGCTGGTTTGGCCTTAAAGAAAGAAATGGGCCTAAAGCCTGCTGCTGTCTCCTCCTGCTTATGTAGCAAATGCTTTGAATTCTAAGTGTAAACCAGAGCCCAAGTAGGGTTCAAGTTCCCTCTGCTTTATTATGTGTCAGGGTAACATAAACCTGATGCAGCTACACCAAACATTTAAACAAATACGTGAGTCTCATCTTGAGAGAGAACAAATTATCATGCAGTACCAAATGTAATCAGTTCTTCAGGATTAAGTTCTTCCCTTTATATGAAAATGTACATGTTAGGTATTAAGAACAGAGACCTATTATCAGTCAAAATGACTAAACTTAACCTGTATTATTTACTTAATTCATAACAAAGCCTTAGTTTTGAAACACATTAAATCTGAAAACTGAAACGCTGATATCAAACTGTGACGCCAAATGGATGGATTTCAGATGACGGAATTAACCACACATTTACAGTAAACTCCCTGCAGTACAATGCAAAATCAATAATAAATCATTTACATGGAGGAACCTGTTCCAGTCTTACATGCAACTTCACTCAGCATGCATTAACAACTAATTGCCTACTCAAAACAATGATGCTAGTCATAAATGGAATAACATATAAAGGAAATCAACACAATACACTGACAGAAATCTCACCTGATCAGCTCCATAGGCAGCAGCGAACTCCATAAACTCCTCAATACGAACGAAGCCATCTCCATCTTGGTCTAAAGCATCAAACACCGCTTTCAGCGGGGAGACATCTTCTTCCCTCGTATCCATGGTGGAAACCATGGGCATGGAGTCAGCTACCACCATTTTAGACAGGGAGATTGTCTCCACTGTCTGCTCACTAGTCCATCCAGGCTCAGGAGAACTGCTCAACTCCTGAACTGGAAAATCTAAAGTAGCCACTTTGTCACAATCCGATTCTGCAAGCTGGTTAGAGCCTGTCAGACTCTCCCCATGGATCTCTTCAGTTTGCAAATTAGGAACGCTTTCATTCTGTACACCCTCCGGTGGTTTCAACTCCCAAGTTTCCTCAACGTGGAGTTCATCTGTGGTCGAGCACGAATGCAAAGCCATTGCCTCATCCCCCTGGTTTTTGGCTTCAGAGCAAATTTTGCCATCCATCAAATCCTCAGAACCATTCTCCACAGAAGTACTGTTAGAGGGAAACTCACCCTGGACAAGGGCTTCTCCATCTTGAGTCACTGCTAGTGATGACGGTTCAGTTGATAAACCAAGAACAAATGAGTCATCCTCGCTTTGGTGCTCTGAAGTCTGATTTCCGACTGCAGCAGCCAATGTGTGTTCCTCCTCTGACTTTTCCGTGGGGGGATCTAATGGTGCACCTGTACTGATAAGAGAGGCAGGACTGGTAGGGCACAGGCTGAGGTTTGTATCACAATCAGGAACCTCTAAATCCAACAAAGGCACAGATCCTTCCAAAAACTCTGGCGGCGCACTGATGTGGTTATGCGGGAGGCAACTGTCAGGTAAACCTTGTGGGGTAGTGTTACTGGGTATGGGCAGATCAGTCACCGGTTCCAATAATAAACCTTTGTCCCCGGTTTCAGGTGACATCTCCCCGCCCTGCGAGGGAGAGAGCCCTCTGTCCTCCCCTAGTGACAGGAGTACCTGCTCCCCACTGACACCCTGTGGGTTGACCTCACCTGAAGACTCTGAGATGAGACAAGAGGGGGAGTCTTCACATGAGATGAGATCTACCAACAAAAAGGAAGCCTCTGTGCTGGTTTCAGAAGTTCTCTCAGGAGTCTTCAATGGAGAGGAAGGTTCACTGAGGGTTATCAGCTCCCCCTCACAGCTCAGGGCACTTGTGTCCTTGACAGGGGCATCCTGTGTGAGATTTACTTCCTCACAGGCAGAGTTTTCCCCTACCAAACCAGTGAAGGTGGGGGAAAACAGCCACGACAGAGTACAGTCACTGATATCATCAAGTCCCTCTGTTTTTTCTGTATAAGACAATTCTTCTAAATGCGTACTTTTGAGAGCACCCTGGGAATTAGATCGATCTCCCTGTAATTGCAAAGCAGAGTCTTCACTGGAAAAACTGGAAGTCTTAAAGAGGTTGTCCAAATTTAACAGATTGTCCTGGAAAACCCCCTCCTGTTCACTATGTTGACTTGAGTCATCCTGGTCAACATTTTTGAAATCCAAACCTGTCTGACCACTCTTGTTTGGATGAAACATCCCTCCTTTGTCTGAATCCAGGGTGTGAAATCCATGGGGAAATGACTGGTCTGACTCCCACTCAGAATGCCCCAGAGGGCCAGACAGAACTGTCGGTTCCATTTATACTGTGTCTTTTTGTTTTTACTTCCTTCACAAGCTTGAAAATGCTGGTGTCTTATCTCCGAACCAAGATCCACTTCTTCAATTTTAATATTGTCATGATTTTACATGGCACTATACATTTTCATTAGAATCTTTGAATTATAAGCATATGAAACTCCTACCAACATTGTCTTACTCTGAAATTAGAAAACTGACACTAACCTGAATGTTAAATAACAGTGGTTAATGGCGAGATATGGTGAAATAATAGGAATAATAGGCAAGTAAGTTCAGGAACAATGTCAGCAAGGTAACAAGTTAACAAGTATTTCTGTGCAACATAAGCTTTTGCTGTTTTTACTTCATTGGTCGCCAACCACATCTCGATAATAATGTTACCTAAACTCAAAATTCATAGTGTTTATCTATACAAACCGTTTCACTGATGTATAAACCTGTTTTGACGTGCTATGGCTCTCTGTGTCATGGCAGGTCCGCTCCTGTTTGTTGCCAAATGCTGCCGCTTCCTCACATCCAGTGTCAACATGCTTCACTTTGGCTTGAAAGCTGGCGGAATAACGTTTCAAAACCTAACTGACAATCACAGAACATCTGTCACAGTAAGCCGATTTGAAACCAAACTACATGAGATTAAAGAACCTCCGTTTGTCAACATTAGCCTTGTTAGCCAATTATCCAATTTTATCCATCGCAAGCTAATTTGCAGTGAAGCGCAACGGCAACGATGTCAGTCACCGCGTTACCAAAGCCAGAAACAAGACTGGAAATCTCTCATTCAAAAGCGACTGAGTACATGTAAAACCGAGGGGCAAATGTCTAACTAGAGATGAGTAAATGCTAGCAGCTAACTCCTCCTCCGAGCATCCCACTTCTTTCGTGCCACTGGGCAGGGAAGCTGCTAAAGGACTAGCTAGCGAGATTAGCTTATTAGCTAGCTAGCACACCAAACAGACCATCTTCATTCCCTTTCTAGAATGAGAAACAAAATGTTAAAATATCCCCCGATTTTAGGAGGTAATTACGGAATTGTTCGTCTTCAAGGCAGTGCAAAGTTTATATCCGCATTTTGATGCCGTTTTCCAACAACCATCCACCTGTGTCTGTCACAAGGCAGGCCAGACGAGTGTCGGGACGAAAACGTCTCTTCCTCCGCGATTTCTTCAGTTGTTGACGTCTCATAAACACCTCTATGATAACTTCGCACGTCGAAACCTGCGACAACGTCGACAGCACTGTCAAATAAACCCAGAGAGATCCATCATATGCCAATTACTCTCCGCAGATAACAGACACCGAAAGCTCTCGCATCAGCATCAGCAGTGTCCCTGCCTCCTCCTCCTCCAGCCGCATACAAACCACTGACGTTTCACGCAAGCGTACAAAATAACCCGCAGTATCACTGTGTGTTTACAGCGATCCATAAAGACTTTATGATTCGTGGTCGTGCGCAATGACTCACGAGTCCGATACAGATTAACCTTCACTTTCATTGTTTTGATGTGTGAAGTCATATGATAATAATGTGACAGTCTGGTTTATTGATGCATGTAACCAAAAAAATCACTTTTTATAGGTCCCCTGTCCTCAAAGGGGTCAAAGGTTAGGGTCTGTTACATAACATTGCCCTCCAGCAGGTGGGAAGTGAGTGCCTTGCTCCAGGACACTTCAGTAGGGTGGATGTTTGTCAACACAGACTCTGATAGTCTGATTGAAGGATGGTCTCTTTAACTGCTAACCAATAGAAAACCCAAAGCAAGATTTAAAGTAAACTGATATTGTTTGGGAAGTGGTGGGAATAAAAGATCTATCATTTTGAGATCATAAAAACAGTCAGCTGATGTTTAAAGGGTGCATTTGTAACATAGTAATAATTTGGCGCCACCACCTGACATGCAATGACATAGCATCTAGTTTGTTTTTTTCCCCTCCGATTGTCCTTACCTAGTCCTCAGCAAACTCTAAAAACGAATGAACGTTTACTCCACCTGATGTTGCATTAAAAACACCCTACTAAGTCTTATAATAACCATTCAAGGTCAGTCTTGGTGGGGAGACCCTTGTGCCAGGCAAACTACACATATTATGCAACAATGACTTGTAATATTGGAATCAAACTGGAGTCAAAATTAACTGTAATTATAAAAGCTTTATTAATACAGAGGCTCTGAAAAATAACATACAAATGGCAGGTAATTAAATTGGCTGTAGATGAAATGCATAATGACATTTGAAGGATGAGTTTATTCGTGGCTTCATACATTATTTGGTCCACTAGTTCTCCAAACGCATTTAATATTTAGATATTTTGGACAGGGTGGTAAGTGCGTTAGTGTTCAACTTGTCCAGCCCCTTAACTTTAAACCTGTAATTCAGCATCAGGTCACATAAACCACAAACAGCATATACGTGTTACAGACGGCTTCTAATTGGCCCTTTCACTTTCAACATTTACTTGTCTCTTTTCTTTTCAGATGACCAATAGCCTGAAAGAAAATAAAAGAGACCAGAGGATTAGTATGGATTAAACTGTATTCAAGTCAATTAATTAGTCTTCTGTAAACAGTCTTCTTAAGCAGCTTAAACAGTTTATTTGTGCACAATTAATTAAGTCTAATGCATGGCTTTAAAAATGTCACATCACTCTCCAAATCAGAGATTCATTAAGATATTGACATTATCTTCCACAGCACACATTACAAGAAGATTACAAACTTCAATCACACCATCCTCGAGCTGCTCCTCCTCCTACACACCTGGGTCAGGAGGAGGACAGGAGGGGCCTTGCTCACAGTTTAGCAGATTTAGAGAAGGCTATACCCAACAGCTGAGAGACGTTGTTGGCCGAGGTCAGCCATGACCCGCCGTCCGCCACCAGGATGGCTCCAGTCACGTAGGAGGAGGCCCGGCTGCATAAGAACAGAGCGGCGTGGGCCATCTCGGTCTTGTTGCCCGCTCGCTGTAAAGGGATGGACTCAAATACACCTGCAGCCTCGCCTCTAGGCCCGCCTGAGAGATTCAAATGCGAAAAGTCCATGCTTTGGCATCATACACTGTTATATATCAATCTGTGATCTTCAGTGCATTCAGTGATTTTCTACATGTCCCAGAATTCATCTGGACAACCCTCAGAGATGGCGCATTAACTTGTTTCAATCAAAGAGGGATGCAGGTGATTTTTTGACACTTTCTTGGATGATTTTAGAGTGGCAATAAATAATTATAACAAAACCAAGAGTAAGAGCGATTTTTTCCAGTTGAGAAAAAAAAATTAGAGTTGCTCTCCTTCATCAATATCTTGTGGCTGCATTGCATTATGGTCTATTAGGGCTATTGTCATGGGAGAAATTGGTATCACTGCTTTTTCTACACTGGATTTTTCCCTCACAATAGTATGCTAGATTCAATCCACGTATTTTAGATGCTCAGACTGTTTTTGAAAAGTACGCATGTGTATGTGATATTTTCAGTAAGCTTTGAACAGTGTTTATATCTAAAGCCCAACAGCTCAGCTTTCCAAACAACTGCCCTTTCCAAGTAAAGTGTATTATTGTGAAATTAGTCATTCCAATCATTTGCACACGGTGCCAAGTCCTTACCCAGCCTGCGGAAGCCCTCAGTGCCAGAGATGGGACCTGGAGCCACAGTGTTGACCCTCACCCCGCTCGGCCCCCACTCCACTGCCAGGTGCCTGGTCATAGCATCTAGAGACAAGAGAGGGAACATGGAGTTATCAAGTATGATTCTCATTCTGATATTAATATACAAGTGGCACTCCAGCCGCTAAATGCCCAGCAATTTTATCCTCATTAACATGAAAATATTTGCAGTATGGCACTCTAAAATCTAAGCAGATTGACTATGTATGAAGTTTCTATAATCATTATTCTTGAGCTATTGTGTGTTAAGCCATCTTTAATCATTAATAGGCTAAGTTAATAGCAACAGGACATAAAGAAATACAAAAAATATATCACCATTTGCGGCCTTAGCAGACCCAGCATGCACCTGGAGGCCCTGTCCCCTGTAGCCAAGCGTTGCAGAGATGTTCAAAATGTTTCCACCATGATCCTGCGCCAAGATATCATGAGATGATCAAAGTCGAGGCAATAAGTAAACAATCAAATCAGTCTCAGAAAGTAGAGGCAGGGATTTATATTTACCCATTAAAGACACATGAAGTAATGTGCTATCTTTAGCTTGTCCTCTATCAGCCACCAGTAGGAGTTAAAATAACATCAGTACAACTTGTATTGTATGCTCCTATAAAAGTCTCTGCCTCTCACTTTTCCTACAGCCTTGAGTTACAAAGGCCTGTAACTGATACTACCAATAAATAAACCAGTTACTGATAACTGGGATCCAACAGAAACATCTTAAAACTTAACTTATGTGTCATTATGCACAATACTGAAATAATAATACCCTTGGTTTGAGAACAAGACTTCTGAGTCTTTGTCGCTGTGATCCACTGCTGAGTGACTGAAGATTCAGAGTGTCCTGAAATTCTAATGAATGAGGAGTTTTTGATCCAACCGGGCTGAAAACTGAGTTCTTTAAGCCAGAAATCTCAGCAGCCAGTCAAAGTAATCATTAAACCATCAGTATTGATCCATATCCCTATCAACCCCCTGAAGATGTATTATGGTCATTTTTCTGCCAGGGGGCAGTAAAAAAAAAACGTATTTCCCCTTAACTTGGATGTGAAGACTAATTAGTCAAGCAGACTGACAGGAAATATACTGTACCTTGAACCATTTCTCATAAACCACCTTGCTGGTGTTAAAAGTGCCCATGGTGTCGATCTCCATGACTGTCCTGAAGGCGTTAAAGGAGAGGCCAGAAGCAGGGCAGAGGAAGTTCCCAGCAGCATCTATGAAAAACAGCACAAAAGCTGAAGTCGTGGCATGCTGCGGACATTTTTTATTCTAAATCGAATTCAGCAAATGCATGTCATCTTGCAGAAAGGGAAATTTCACATTTCTGGACAAAATTAATGATGCTTTGCTGACAAACAGCCGAGCCAAGTGGACTTCAGGATGTAAAGATAGCAGATAAAGATAGATGTGTATATCTTGGGAAAGGTTAATGATTCAACCAAAACCTTCCGCACATCGCCTTCGTTCCAATTACATTTGCACACATTCACCAGGATGTGCCTAAAGCGACAGTATATATTAAATGGCAACTGGTGAGTGGGTGAGTGAGCGAGCATGTGTGAAGCGCCGCCCACTCCAAACACACCAATCAGCGAGCGCATAAACACTTCTGGGGCCTGTGCCACGGAGGTTACGTACTGTTAACGAGGATGTCTATGCGGCCCAGCTCTTTCAGCGTCTCCTCCACAGCAGCGGCGATGGTTTCAGGCTGCCTCACATCCACACGCAGAGGGAGACAGCGGCGGCCTGTGGCAGCCGTCAGCTTTGTAGCCGCCTAAGGAGCCATACAATCATATCAGTTCAGACCGATGGACTGATATTTACAATTCATTTGGGGGTATCTTGTAGGATTGGTTAATACTGTATAAGAGTAAGAACCTCTTTGAGCTTGTCCATGTTCCTGCTGGCAATCACTGTGTCACAGCCATGCCTGAAAGAAAAAACAAGTATTGTGACAATTTGGACAAACTAGCTGAGGTGGAAGAGAACACGATTAAAGCAGATGAAAATGTAGTGTGTTAATTGTATAGATGGGACAGGTAGGATGACAGTAATTGAACAGTTATACAGGGTGAAGGCCGGTAGGTAAGGAAATGAGAGGTCAGAGGTGCTATCGTGAATAAAAATGCAATGAGTGCAAGGTAATTGTGGAGAAAAGGAAGATGGCCTCTTAGTAGGTGAAAGATCACAGGCAGAAAACAAAGTGAGAGAGAATATATAAGGCAAATGCTAAGGCAACTGGGCTGATTAAAAAGGCATGCTTTTGGATTTTTATAAGATTGTATTTCTGCCACATGGGTAAATTTAGTCTGCTCCTTCAACTCTGTTACACAAGGACAAGCAAAGGCGTGATAGAAGAAAGCCTGGCTGTTAGATAACACGACCAGAAGGTGTAAAGTGCAGCTACTAACTCACTCACTTGAATTTTACTGGTAAAGGAAAATGATACTGACAGAATGCTGATGGGAGCATTGATTCTACATCCACGGATAATTCATCTAAATGGTTTCTTTCTGCAAGCTCTGACAATATCTGTGGCCAGAAGATGATAGTGGCAATTTTCGCCTGCTGCATGTATAGATTAAAAGCCTTGTGTCACTATAGCTTTTCAGAGCTTTTTTTCATGTGGTGCACTACATAAAGCTTGCATAAATATCACTAGTTTGAATCTAAGGAGCTTCCTGGCTGTATGTTTTCTGTGTTTTGCTGACAGTTTTCTTTCAGCCAAGGACATCTTTATCTTACTCTGGCCATATCAGGGAGGGACCAGTCTTACCTCATGAAGACTTCAGCTATACGGAGCCCAATTCCAGATCCACCACCTGTGATAAAAGCAACTTGATCCCTGAAAAACAAAAACAAAATGTACCAATCAAATCATGCACTTCTTAGATTAAATATTTGGCCTCCTAAAGTAAACACATAATGAATGGCCAACTAGGCTGCAAATGAATTGCTAGACTGCAGTGGTGCAGCACACTACAGTCCTGCATGGTAATGCTCAACAAGGTTATGCGTTGGTTTGCATGCTTACTTTAATAAATCTGGACTGTAGATGTATGTGTATGACGTCATACAGTCGTCCATCTCTACATCCTCAGGCATCTGCTCTCCTGCTCTCGGCGGCTCTGCCATCCTGTTAAAATGTGAATATAAATGAAATACATGCACGGGCATTGACGTAACCAAAATCCAAATGCTATAAACAACTCTGTTTTTTTTTTTGCTGAGAAATCATTTTACTGCTGTTTTCTGGCAAGAGCGAGCCAGCAGCAAGCACTTTGAGGAGTGGGTTATGGTGTGCAAAAGTTATGTCACTTTGCCCTGCTGTATATTAACGTTAGCCTACCTGTTGAAAACAAGTTGGCGTTCAAAGCGGACCAGTCAAACCGTGCCTGGCAAAAAAGATATACGGTTTGTTAATGGAGTCAAAATCTGCTCAAGATCCGACGCAGACCTTGGACACACACTCAGCCAGAAAGAGTTGGTTTTAGTGAAAACAGTTCGTACCTTGGACCATCTTGCTACGCCATCCGCTACTGATGTATTATGGGCGATGAAGTCTTTACGGCGGGGTGTGTTCAAGAGCACAAAACGTGTCAACATGCAGAATCTCTAATTTGTGTTTTTTATTATGTGATTCACATTAGAAAACACACAAACAAAGGATTACTCGTCTTTTCCAATCAATATCAAGCAGTAGAGTTATGGAAAAACTATTGCGTGCACTAAACGTTAATTAATTGTAATTGACTGTACTACTCGTGCAAACCAGGATAAAAGATCAATTAATGACCTTCACATTAGAGGCGCAGTCCATATCAGATAACAGCATACTCTGGAAACCGTAATTGTAAACACACATTAAATCTGTTCCAGCTGTACTGGCTTATTTTCTCTGCTAGGAAAAAAAAATTATTTTGTTGCTCTGCTCAAATGACCATCTGCTTGAGTGATGGCACCAGCAAGGTTCTCTATTGGTAAACGGACACCGGGTTAAATGATCCAGGCCATACAGTTTGGAGGATCGATGCAGATGGGTGTGCATTAGTGTGGAAAGTGGCCCCTGATGAACTGTACTGTGGGATTTAGTGACGGGAAAAGCCCCATGAAATGGATCCCTACTTCTGGGATGCATCTCCTCCAGAGCACTTAGACCATGTCTGCAGATAGTCTGCTTGAAAATGGTTTTCCATTTTGAGAAACAGCAGAAAAAAAGAGGTAGAAGTAGAATATGGGGATTTAGTCTGCATTATTTTAAAGCAAAAATAGCACGTGCCCACTTAGAGAATCCTGTGTATAACTCGTTTTACAATATATGCAAGGTTTTATTGGGTTTTCTTCCATTAGCCTATCAA
>OMLF01046851.1:76973-91156 GCA_900302615.1 Holocentrus rufus
TCCATTAGCCTATTAAGGCGTCATGCTGCTGTGTTTCTGCTTTACCACCAGATGGCGCTGTCTGATATTTGTTACCACACAGGCAGTGTTTTCGGCATGGATTTACAAAGCGAAGGGAGCACGACAAAATGAAGAGCGATGCAAGACAAAAACATTTGTGCCGGTCTAAATGTCTGCACAGGGCTGCATTAAGAAGGCAGATAGTAGCTAGATGGCTAATTTACTGATCCTTCCTTTGCTTATTAATTTCTCTGTGCAGTTACCTGTGGTAGTATTTAATGATCCACAATCACTGATTTAAAATGCATTGACTCCTGCCAGTGAGCTGCTAGTGTTCCAACATTTCAGTGTTGGGAGGTAAATGAGACAGTCACATCTCCCTGAGTGGTAGATCATGAGACTGACTGGGAAACTACCATCTCTGCTTCGTAATTTCAGTGTCAGCTGCACTTGTCCATACAAAATAGAACATATAATTTACGGGAAATCAGTTCTTTCAGTTCAAGTTCATTGAGGCTGCAAGTGGGTGGAATATTATAATACAGTCCTCCAGTGAGTCAGTGAATAAAGATGTAACTTTATTTCATCAATTAAATACCACTGGTCATGTAGATCGCTGGTTTAATGAGATCTCTCACTAGCAATATTTTTCCAGAGAAAAGACATTGTCAGAGAAGGCTTGTGAAACAGTTAATTTTGAACACAATATCCTGATGCAGGAATGTAAGGATGAGTACAAAAGGTTGCCATCACGCACTTAGACAACCACAATCACAGACTCAGACAATTAACTCTTTCTGTGAGCCTTATCCACATCACAGCTCAAGTCCCAAAGGTCCATCATTCACTGCTGGCCCACAGCTACGGCACCACAACACCGACAGCCGGTGCTGGGCCTGGCCCCGGGCTCTGTGCGCCTGCCTGTGCTGGCTTCGTCTGGCCTTCTGCTGGTGTATTCGGCTGGTCGGTCTGCCCTCGCTCCTCCTCCAGACCCACCAGCCTGCTGCTCGCCTCCCACAGCTTGCGAGCCGCCTCCTCATCCAGGGCCTGGGGCGCCGGCTCCTTCTCTGTCATCACGTCGTAGTAGCGGCCCGTCACGCCCTCCAGCTCCTCGGCCACGGCCAGGTACACGCTGGGCTGTGCCCCCAGCTCCGGACCTTTCACCAGGAGGGAGAAAAAGGGACCTGCAGGGAGGATTGTGGAGGCCAGGGAACAGCCAGTTAGACTTGGGCTGATATCTGGCAGTATCAAATATTGTGATATTTGTGGCAATATTTTACACAATATTTCTACAATACTGACTTTGATTATACAATTTTGATTAATGTGCAACTCATAAAACATTTCATTTAGGATATTAGTGTAAAAGAATTTAGAATAAAATGCAATAAAATAAAGGGATATTTTGATAGTTTGATGTTGGGTTGATATCAGAATTTTGAATATTGCAGTTCGATGATGAATTGTTAAATTGCAACAGTATTGTGTCAAAATATTGAGATATTTCAATGAGACAATATCCTATAATAACCCTATAATATTAAGCTGTAATGAGTGACTGGCACTATATATTATATTGTGAAAGCATCTATGAAAACCTCTGTGAAGACCTCAGTTTCAAGCTCCTCTACTGGTTTATGAAACCTTTTCCAAAACCAAGTGAACAAACTGAAGCTGCATGGGCGTTCAGCTAAAAACAAGTCTGTTTTTCTTAGTTTGGGAAAAAGCCGACAATTTGTTGATACAATATTTTCACAGCTGCAGTATGGTCAGTTAATTACCGCGTACCCATGAGGCAAAAACAAAGTGAGTCGATTGATGCCTTTAAATTCAGTATCTAATGAAGACGCGGGATACTCACTGAGGACCGAGCTGGAGAACTGGGACTGGTGGAGGCCTGTGTGCCTCCCGAGCTCCGTGGCAACAACCCCAGGGTGCAGAGCGTTCACTGTGACTCCTGTACCTATTATACATACACACACACACACATGCTGCTTCACTTATAAAGATATTTTCATTTCCCGATTGCAAATAAGAACATAGGGCTAACTCCCTCCCACACACTCCCACATGTGTGAAGCCACTAGACTTGCCTTCTAAACGCTTGGCTAGTTCTCTGGTGAACAGAACATTGGCAAGCTTGCTTTGGCAGTACGCCTGCTTGGTATCAAACTTCTTCTTCTCCCAGTTCAGGTCGTCGAAGTCGATCTTTCCAACAATGTGGGCGAGGGAGGCCAGGTTGATCACTCTGCTGGGGGCGGAGTCTTTTAACTTATCCAGCAGGAGATTTGTCAACAGGAAGTGGCCTGCGAGAAGATGGAAAACTTCAGCAGTCAGGTGGTGATGGCATAAAGGGGTAGTCCGCTCAAAAACAAACGTGATGCAGTGTCAGGGGGCCTAGGAAAACAGCCAGGATGCTTGAAAAAAGGACAAACTGTGTCTTCGCTGGTCAAATAAACATATTTTACCAAATTTGGCCTTTGTCAAGGAAGCAAAAACAACATTTATTGTGACTGCTGAAGAGAGACACACACACAGGCGAGAATTTTAACAATCTGATACTTTTTGGTCCTTTATGCATTTGTTTCAGAGAACATAACATACCTAAGTGGTTTACTCCAAACTGCATGTCAAAGCCGTCTTCTGTCTTCCACGCTGGACATCTCATTACTCCTGCGTTGTTTATCAATATATCCACATGCTGTTCCTCTGCAATGCAATGACAAGAACATACATACATCTATTTCTGTGCAGCCATTTCTGTGTTTATTTTATTGCCATTATTGACATCATAAATGGAGTAGTACTGGCGCTTGCATGCAACATGTTACACAGCGTTCGTCACCTTGTTTGATTTTCTCTGCAAACTGTTGGATGGATTTCATGGAGGCCAGGTCAAGTTGGCATGCATAAACTTGGTGATTCAAGGTCTTCCCTCGGATTTCCTTAGCTGCAGCCTCACACTTCTCCATGTCTCGGCATCCCATAATGATCCGACCCCCTTTTGATATGGGAATGACAAAAGAAGCATGTCAGTGGGTAACAATCTTTAAAGTTTGCCAGTCAGCCTAAATTTTTCTCCATACCTCTCTTGGCCAGTTCTCGGGCTGTTTCTTTGCCGATGCCTGTGTTAGCTCCTGTTATGACCACAGTCTTCCCTTTAATTGTAGCATTACTGGGACATGGACCTCCAGTAACATGGTTCCTGTGAGAGGAATCAAAACCAAGGTCAGTGCTGATGCTTTTGTAACATTTTTTAACTTTGTCTTGGAGTCAACATCTAATGGATGCTTAACTCAGAGTTTTGTTGCCCATTTCAATTTTTCAAAATAGTGCTTCTTCCCACCTACTCCACCTGTATTTATTTAGTTATTTATTTAATTCTTTACTTATATTAAGAATTTAAGGGATAATACCTCTGTATAGTATCTAATGGTCCTAAAACTTTCATGCATTTACATTGGCTCATCATGTTATGTGTACCAGTTGCACGATTTTCCTTTTCCATTTAACAACACATGACAAGAAAAAAAATACTTCTCATTTATTTCACAATAGTAGTAATAACTGTGAATGTCTGGATTACAGATCATGAATAAGGATTTCACTAAATTGCATCAGCAGCAGCTATCTGACATATATGACTGTTAAAATATAAACTCCACAGATTTCCCTGTGCACTACAGTTACAGTACTGTAGTGCTTAACACACTGACAGCTAGAGTTTATGAAGCCCATGGCTACTCACTTCAGTAAAACAGCGCAGCCAAACACGGTTCCAAAAACAGAAACCGGCAAAATGTATTTGCTCATTATCCCCGATTTATTTCGCCAACAAAATATATAAGAACGGGTTTAAGTCAGAATTACAGCTGCTTTGATAACACTCCTCAAAGCACAAGGTTACTTGCGCATGTTTTTAGCGTCACGAACCTAGCAGCAACGACTGTTGCATTGTGGGAAGTGTGGTTCGCTTTTGAAATAGCAGCGTCAAAAACACGCACTAACCAAGCCAATTTTTAATTTCAGCAAGCTTGTTCACCGTGGATTCTGTATGTCACTTAAAAACTTATAATCAGTGTAAACCTTTGTATGTAACTTAAGACCTTATTAAAGTTCAGAATCTGAATCTTATAGAGCTTCATTTGTCTTGGTATTATCTGCTACTCTCTCAAAAACAATAGTACACACTCACCAAATGCTCCATGAACAGAGTACACATTATTCTTTTGATAATGGACAGCTTTGTGCTTTGATATGTGAACATGGTCAGCTTTGAAGCTGGATAACAGAGCCAAGTCTCTGTTGGTGCCATCTGCAGAGAAAACTTGGAGCTGTTCCACTGAAAGTGCAGACTTTGTGGACAGAGAGTCCAGGTTGACATGAAAAAAAAAATGCCATTTCCTTATAGGTGCATACAAAAATGTTCCCTGAGGATGCAGAGCGGCAATGCTCATTTATTTTATCTCCTATTACATTTACATTTTTAGCATTTGCCTGATGCTGTAATCCAGGCTGGTTTGAAAAGGGTGCAACAATAGAATAAGATTCAATTTCTATCCAGTATGAAGAGGTATAAGGTGACATGTGAGCACAGAATGATCCTGTGAAATAGTATAACTGAATAAGATAAGCCCTCCAGTGAGAGAGATATGGGACATTTTTAAGAGGAATTATAGTGAATTGAGTTGTAGCAAGGAATTATGGGTCCTATGCACAGGTGGTGACTGCCCTGATGGCATTAATCAAGTGTCATAACCAAACTTTCACCGGCAGTCCCCTGTTTAAAATCTGTCCATGGAGGACAATTTTTTAGTCTGCGCAGAAAAAAAAAGAGCCAGATTTTATTTCTGCTCATTCCAGTTTGCCTCAGATCAACCCAACTGTTATGACATTTTTTTTGTTTGTTTCAAAACCAGAGCAGTGAAATCAAACTATAAAACATTTATAGATATACACTTGTGAACCATAACAAGCATTTTAGTCTTGAAACTTTAGGGGGCCATCCTTCAGTTTGGGGCCCTTGGATAAAGCACCACTTTACCAAAACTACAACAGAGGAGAAGGAGGTGATTGAGTGGAGGAGGGTGATACGACTGTGACATTTTTTTGGCCTGCAATAACAGACAGAGAATGACTCCACTTCTCTCTCTGGAGTGGGTAAACTCATTCCTCTGTTGGAGAAAAGTCTAGACTGAGGCGATGAGTGTGTTTCGGCACAGGGAAGAAAAAAGCTACAGTGAGGCAGAAAGCAGGGCAGGCTGGTGTGTGGGGTTGGTCTGTGGCCTGGAGGTATGAGGGGTGCAGATGCTTTCACAGCTTTGTACTTCAGCAGCACCGAATACTTCAGGTTTCTACTTCCACCCTAACCTCATTTCCCCTGGGGCAATGTTAGTCCACATGCTCTCCAAAGTAGAACAAACTTTCACATGCTGTTTAAGTGGGTTAAAATAACTTGCATTTAAAGCACACCTCCATATACAGTCAAGTCTCCCTCTCATTTTGGATCCATAATGTGTAATTTTACATCTTTTTCTGCACATTTTGTTGGTCTGTCCTCCTGCACAAAGCAGAGCGCTGGGAAAGGAGGATTAAGATTAGTTGAGGAGACCTTGAGGGACCTGCAAGCGAAAGTTTTTAAAGTCAGTCATGATAAATAGCCTAAACAATATTCATACACATTTATAGGGCACAATAGTATTACTTTGCTCCGAACGAAGACAAATTCGAGCGCCGAGAAAGAACAAGGCCACCCCTTGCAACAGGAGGTGGAAAACTTGAGGTGACACATTAAAAAGTGGAAACTAGGACATGAGTCTGGTGTCTGAGAGAGGAGAGGGGAGAGGAGAGGAGAGGGGAGGGCGGCGGAGAAGCGGCCGTGCTCTATTTGTTCACAGCTCAGGGTGTGTCCCCCCGGAGTGTTTGACCCTCCGTGCCCTCTGCTGTCAGCCGGCGCTGCTTGACCTCCGGTATGATTTATGACAGCGCTGTTCCCACGATAACCCCGGGGAAGCGCTCTGCCTCGCTGCCTCACGGCCCATCTGAAGCGTGCGAGAGACCTGGATAACACGAAAAGGTGAGGTTCTACGCCGAGGATGTGTTTTTGGCCGCCCGTCCATTCGATATCCATCCACCTCACTCCGGCAAACACCCACAGGTCGAATTATATTGTTTTGGGGAAACTGTAAGATCAAATTCCTCTGCACTTTCCTCCCTTCTGCAGCTGCTTGTGTGTAAACAGTTTATCTTTCACACTCACTATCATACAAGCTGGTCTTAGTCCTGGATCTGGATCTGGACTCGCCCTGGGTGTCTTGAATGGAAATCTGCGCTGGGAGAAAGTGACAGACTGACAGAAAAAAAAAAAAAAAAAAACAGCAGAGCATGCACATCTAAAAAGGCAGCTTTCCAAGTGTAGAGCAGGAAAAAAAAGTAATCAAGGGAAATAAAGAGAAATAGAGTCCTTAGAGCTAAGCCCTTGATCCTTGGTGGATTTGTTTTGTGTCATTTAAGGCCAGGGTGCTGAAGGGGAGCCAGGGACGCAAAATGTGTGTAAGGTCGATGGTGCAAAAACTGTCCTGCAAAAACTTGTCAACACAGCCACATATTATCTTTTAAATGATATAAAAATGCACATTGAAGCATCACTTTTGCCTGTGTCATTGCATTTTCAAGCACTTCAACCTTGGTGTTTCTCATATTTGCATTTTTGGATTTCTTTAGGCAGAGTTGACATGGTATATAAACGCCTACGCACATTGCACATTCAGTGACTACAGCATAATCTAGCCTGCTTATACACACCACGTGATGGACTCTACCTAAAGAAATGCAAATATAAGGATCATCACTGGCTGAAGTGCTTGAAGATGAAATGACACAAATAAAGTGCCTCTTCAGGCGAGTATTTTTATACCATGTTATGAGGTAACAAATGGCTGTGCTAACAGATATTTTATTTGCGAGATGGTTTTCACCTCACTGGCCTTCCATAGAAACATAACGCAATAAATCTACTAAGAAGCAGCAACTTCAGTGTGGGGACTCTACTTCTATTTATGTCTCTTTCGAAAATGACAGACTTCCAACTTTTCATCCCCACTCACCCCCTTTGATCTGTGATCTCTGATGATGCACTGAAGTTATCCCTGTTATTTCAAAGCCATTCGCCCTATCTAATCTGTTGTGGTTGGCAAATATGTCTGGCAGGCTGCCTGTTGTCAAACATGTACAGTAATAGGGAGCTGCCAGGCCACAGAATTAATTGAAAGTCTTGCCTCAGCGTTACCTAATAAGGACAGTTGGCAAAGTCACCGTGTTAAGTACTTGAGGCCATAAGCTGCTGAATTATGCAAGAGTAGCGGAGCAGCTTGCTCCTTCAAAGAATGAAAAGTAAAATCTTGCAGAGGCGCAGGGAGGAGAGGGTGATGGTTGATGGGAGAGCCCGGCGCTAGGACCCTGCACACGTGAGCGTATTAGTTTGCCAGAGGGTGGAGACGGTGAACAATGAAGGAGCTGACTGGTAGGAGCAGGAGAGGAGCAACATCTGAGGGCAACACAGACCCCAAACCAATCCAGAGTCCCGCTGGAGTGACGGACCGAGCAGACTGACCGCGGCAGGCAGTGACATGGAGATGCTGAGCTGAGAGCCTGCGAGTTTCGGGAGGGTCTGGAAACATGTAGATTCGTCCACGCAGGCAGGAGAGAGCCCCGCTCAGCCCACTGTATGAATGGGGTTGCCTTCCACTGTGCGGTGTTGAATTTGGGTCATGCGGACCACAAGAGGAGCGGAAGATAAACACGCACCCTGCTCCCGCTGCTTGGCAGGCTGAGATGGTCTGCGCTCTGAACAGGGATCCCAGTCTGTGTCATCACCACTGAGGGATCACAACAGCAGATGGTTGAAGATTCAGGTGCTATGATTCAGATGATTCAAGCCGCCTTCAAAGAAGTGGCAAATTGAAGAGCGTCTTCTGAGCAAGAAGCATCTCAGGAGGAGAGCGAGCAAAACACAACGACGGACCTCACCTGAGCTTTGTCAGCTAAAAAAACAAACAAGCAAAAACACTCTGCTGCAAGCCTGTTTTTCATTTTTTAGGAAGTGATTTTTTTTTTTTGCACCATCAAGAATTTATCATTAAAAACAAAACAGGTCCCGTTGTTATTTAAATCAGGAGCCGACATCCATCCGCCTGCCTGCAGATCCCAGTGGATCAGTTGCTCCCAAGCAGAGCGCCGAGGCTCTGCTCGCCGTGCGGATGCAGGACCATGGAGGAGAGAGACAGGTCGCCAGCAGGTGAGTGAGTAACACCCAGAGAAACACCCTAAGGTGCCTCTAACTGGGTCGCACAGGAAGATAATGTCATCCTGGGAAGGTGAAAAAACGAGCTGAGATAATAGCAGGGAAAGTGGTTAAATAGACCCCGCAACTCGCTTTAATGTACTTGAGCTTCTGTTACTCTTAATCCTGATGGGTAAAAAAATGAGGAGCAACATTGCAGTTTCTTCAGGGTGTATCAAGAACCAAAGGAGTGGCAAGAATTGAGCTGCTCTTTGTAAAAAATTGGACAGAGCTTTAACATAACAATGCGCGTTTTTATATATTTTAGTAAATCTCCAAGACAAACTGTTTCCAAATTGTGTCTGAATTCTTTGTTCTGATGCACAAAATGCAGAGGTATGCTGATACCTGTCCACTGATGACTCACTGGAATTGAGTTGCTTTGTATTTATCTGAACTCTCACCCGTGCACTCTCAATGGAGAGTACTCTAGTTCATGAATAATCACTTTATGTTTGATCTGTCTGATCCCACAGCTTCAAAGATCAAAAGGTGTATTTCACTCAGTATCACCATTCAACATCATCATTCTTGGGTATTTTTGCCATTAGAGCTTAAATAACTGAACTGCTATGTAATTTATCTTTTTGCACCCACATTACCCATAATACATGCATCTACTTGTTATTTCTGATACCACATTTATGCTTCAGTGTGTCCCAGATCGACACAGGGCACCGAGGGCATTCCACTTTAAATGGCTCTTTTATGCCTTGTCTAGGACAGACAGGTAATATCTCATCGTTAATGCCCTCTAATGCATTCAAATGAGTGGCTGACTTGATTGAGCAAAACCCTATAAAAGCAGTCAGCAAAAGCTTGGGAGCTGGTAATGGACTCTAAATGAAACACAACGATAACCAGGACAGATGGATTTGCTTTTGTCACAAACATTTTATCGCTGGACAAGAACAGGCAGTAATGGCTGTGACCTTTTGCAGAGGCAGCACTATGTATGTTTTCTTTACTTTAATCCGAAATCCAGGTTAAAATCAGAGTCAAGGTGGCTCTGCCTGTGCTGTGTAATGTGCCTTTTTTTTTTTTTTTTTTTTACCTGAGCACTGAAATACAGCACATTTACAGCTTCTATGCCACTGTTGTTTTATACTATCTGAACATTTACAAATTGGCATCCAGTTTCACCCAGATACCAGAAATAAATGTGTAAATTATTAAAAACATTGCATGCTCTACATAGGCTGCAGCAGAGGAAGTCCTGTTACCGCTGTATCAGTGCAATCGGTAAATACAAATAAATCGAGCAGTGCACGTGCATGCAAACATTTACACACAAGCACATTAATACCCCCAAAAAAACACTCTGTCAATTTGCACAGAGAGGGGGGGAAGGCAGTGGTTGATAGACAGGGTGACACACACCAGTGGAAGGTAAAGTTATGCTTAATCTGCTGGCCTGGCCAAGCAGGTTGATGAAAGAGAGAGGGGGAGCGAGGAGGTAAAGGTTGGGATTGGATGGGAGAGGATTTGATTGCAGCTCCCGGTCCAGCAGTCTCAACAATCTCCATCTCAGCTCACTGAGCTGAAACTCAGTGCCCTGGATGGAGGATCTCACAGTCATATATCACAATTTGGTTACCCTTTTATTGGAAGGCAACAGAGCCCCAAATATAGCCGATTTCCTCCTATAGCGGCGCTGTGACGTCACTGGGCTTAGCCACGCCCACTGCTAGACCCCCATTTTACCCAGCTCCTGTGTGTGTATCCATGGAGTCACGCTCGACATCAAAGGACGCAGTGTCTTGTATCCGCTACTTTAGGGGGGGATGCTTTGGTTCAGTCTCATTGGATTTCCCCAATCCTCTCTCTCGCTCGCTCTCTCTCTCTCTCCCTCCCTCTCCCTCCCTCTCCATCACATGAAGCCTCTCTATTGGAACCCGAGGCTACTGGATTGTAATAGGGTGGGGGGAAGGTACAGTATGTTCCCTGGGTAGCTTATTGCAGTGATATTTCACCATGGAGCGCTTTGGAGGACATGATTGCAATGAGGTTGATGATGATGACAATGATTATGATTGGCATTTACACTCTGTTGTGCCTCATCACCGAGCTCTAATCCCAAAAACACAACAAGCACAGGATTCTGCAGCGGGTTTCGTCTCTGTCGATGCATTTTACGTATTTTTGGGTTTCGATCCCATCTGATAGCATTTCCATTGTGCTCTTCGGTCAGGGTTTATTTTCTCTTGGATGGTCAGCAGAGTAAAAGCTCAGCGTCTTGGTGTCACTTTCCACTGCTAAGCTCCAATCTCAGCGATTGAGTATGGACCCTCTTTGGGCTATTTAACCTTGGGTTATCTCTTTGTGGGTCCTGGGTCATCCAAGCGGGGGGGCGGGCGGTGGTTGCCAGGACCTTTCAGCAGGCGGTCGCTCCACGGGGGGTGTGACAAGAGAGAGAGAGAGAGAGAGAGAGGGATGATGGAGAATTGAAGCAAGGCGGATACCCAGCACTCGGCCCCAGCAGGGGTCCTCCTATACGGGAGCCAGGCACTTGCTGAGAGAGGCTGATTTATCAAAATGAGTGTCCGTGGCCTGGGCTGTCGGTCCACCTATCACAGCGCAGTGGGAGGTTTCCTCACTTGTGTACTGATGGCCGCTCTAACTCCCTCGCTCTGATATTCTGTGCTGTTAAGGTAGATGATTCAGTTATTTACGCCTGAGTCGGCAACTGAGTGCCCTGAGTGCAAGTGGCCGTTGTGAGGAAGCCCCAATTGGCTCTTTATCGAGTTTTAGGGGGTATGAGGGTGAAATGATTTGCTTTTACGCCGGTTTTACAACACACACTGTGAGAACCGGGAGACAGAGGCAGACAGGCAGACAGGACAGGCAGACAGGACAGGCAGACAGGGCCGGCACAACAAGAAACATGAAGCAGGTCAGATTTGAGCAAACAAGAACTGGCACCAGATCCGGTTCTCGTTAGCGTTTGTGCTTCCACCAAATTCAGAGGAAACAGTAAGAGCTGTAGCGAACAGAAAAAGGCATAACACATTTAGCAAAACAGCTAAATCATAATCAGAAGCTACAGGCTTTTTTTTGTATTTGCACATTTTCAATGCATGCAGCTTCATTTTTGCTCAACATTGGTCAGGATCATGTTCGTGACCCGGCTCCCAGTCCAGCGTTTCCTTTCATTCCCTCAAGCTCCGGTTGGATCTCATCTTTTGACCGACTGACGATGAGAGCTAAGACCTTGTTGCCTTTTCCTCCTCCTTCAGACGCTCGGCAGCGAACAACAAAATGCTTCTCCTTCAACATGCATTTAAGCATTTCAGCTACCGGCTCTCATTGTCAGTGGCTTCTGTGATGTGAAGTGTGTAACCAATCAGCTATAAACAGTGCAGCGGTCCTGCCCGCGGGGTGCTGTTGGTTCCTGTGAGTCCCACATGTTGAACGGGGCCCAAAAAAATCAACCGGAGCTGGAACTGGACCCTCGGCGAAGTAGAGAATCCAAAGTTCAGTGTCATTGCAGCGGAAAAAGGGCATCGACGTACTGTATGCATGGTTATGTGTCCATGCAGGTGCAGAAAAGCCGTATCAGTCACAATGTATTTCACACATTGTTTTTAATTTGACTCAGAGGCGAGCCACGTTGGGCATTTTGACAGCAAATTGGACACAGGAGATCAGTCTTGGCTGATAATGACTCTTGTGCCGGGGGCAGAGCAACCAGTCCATTAGTGGTGGAGAGAGATAGAGGCGCGAGGTAGACACCGCAATCTATTTATTTCACTTTCATTAGTCCCTTGTTTACATTTTCAAGAACGGAGGAGAGAGAGAGGGGAGCGGCAGGAGGAAGGTTAGACCTCCTCAGCACTAAAGAGGACAAACACTTCTGAAAATAAAGCTGCTGAGTCTGATCCCCCCACACCGTGAACATACTTCACCGTGCAGTAACATTAAAATCCTGCTGTTCCATTATGAAAGTGCATCATCCAAATCTAACACCCCGAAATCTTCACCTTTCCCACACATATCATGCAAAATCCTCTCCTGTATGTCTATCTGTATTCATCCTCACACCTCGGCTTGTCAAATTCCTGATGTGGTGGAGAACATTATGTCACAGTCCGCTGCAGCTGCATTATTCATACAGTTTGCATTAAGAGGACTGATAGCTCAAGTGAATCTACCTAATTATTATCCAAGATGAGATTCATATCATAGGCAATAGATTAGATTTGTCCAGTTGAAGGCAGCATCCTGTTTATTACTGAAGATGGTTCCCATGGCAATGCAACGCTTTATTTCACTCCGGTTAGCCTTGTGAGATCCAATCGCTCGGTCATTGACACATCCTTGTGCAGGGCTGAGTAGGCACTCAAACATTCAAATGGAGTCATAAAAATGCAGCGCGTTGCTCTGAACGCAAGGGGAAGATAAAACAATAAGAAAAAATAAAAAGTGAGAGGCCAAAACAAGTTGCAGCCCTAAGTCCACAATATGAGAAATACTCAGAAGTGCAACCTTCAAAGTTCAGGAGGTAGGGACACACCGGGTGAGGCACATGGTGAGAGCGCACCCCGAGGCTGTGAGGAGACAAGGCCTGAGACAAGAGGGACGGCTGCCAGTGGTATCACAGGGTTCCTCTCTGTTCTCATCTCCAGCCAAGACTTTATTGAGGAAAGGTCAGCTGGCTCCTCCAGCTTAATCCCGTGTCGGGACACGTGGAGTCAAGTACAACAGGTTCCCGTGCAGACTTCTGAAAATGGGAGGTTTTGTTTCTGTGGTTTTTAGTTGATGTTTTGCCTTTTTGATTTCTAAGAGGCTTTGTAATGTGTGGTGTGAGTTTTTGGATTAACAGAGATTTGATTCACGATTCACTATCTTTTGATTCAATTTTTTGGAACGATTCAATTTGAAGCAAGATCGTAAACCAGAATTAAAGTCAATGATTTATTCAGGACCTTCAGCCAAACATTTATAACCATTAAAAAAATGTTCTTCCTCTTTTTCTTCTGAAGTGTGAAAAAATCAAACAAAGATTAATTATCTATAAAAAACAAAACATTATTGACAAATGACAAAAGTTGTAATTCATAGTATTCTGTTCGATTAACACAATATTAGGCGATTTTTTAAAGTAATTGTGACTTATAAATCAAAGCATTTCAGACCAAAGTCAGAGCGATTTATTTCTTTTAGTAGATTTTTTGAAGCAGTTGAATTGGCAGAATTCATAATGGCTGCCTCTGTGCAAGAATGAATCGTTACTCCCCTTGAACACACTCATCTCTGAGAAGCTGCTGATTGGAGTCCTATCTAACCCGTGGATCTATATTTGAGGGGAAAAAATTTTGCTTTAAATGCATATTGTCACTGCTGGGTGAAAATCACACATCTTCCAAACTAAGAAAAGCAGCCTTGTTTTACAGATAGACCACCATGTATTTTTAAGTTTATCCAAGGATTTGAGAGGATTTAAAAGGGTTTCAGGAGCCCAAATGGTACACAGAACTTTCCCAATCCATACAAGACCATGTAATCCTTCAATTAAAGTTAAAACACAAAAAAAATCACCACAATTGGAGTTGCTAGGTTTCCCAGCAAGCAGCCCAGGGATCCCTTTTTAAAACGCTTACAGATGATTTAGAACGCGTGGGCCAGGCTGAAAAACCCAGAGACATTAGATTGTATTACAAGCCAAATCCTCATTTTTATGTAGGCTGTGTTCGTGATACCTTGTCTTTGGGCGGTTCAGAGGGCCGGAGGGGAGCAGAGGGCAGCATGGGAGCTCAGTGGGGCATGTGGCTATGGTCGAGCACGAATGCTGAGTCGTGCCGAGGCTCACAGCTGCCCCCTCTAAGAGATAGGAACACAAAGG
>OMLF01046854.1:8789-18956 GCA_900302615.1 Holocentrus rufus
AGCTCCATCAGTGGTTCTAATGCTGCAGTCCATACAGCTCGGAAAGTCAGAATTCTGACCCCCAACTGGGGGAAAAAAATGTAAGGGAACGGCCATTTAAGTTGGAATTCCAAGTGAGAAATGTCAACATGGACATTAACAGGACTGTTTATACAACATGTATATTCTGTAAAATATATTTTGGGGTATATTTTCAACAAAACACAATTGGTAACAGAATCTTTTACCTCATATGATTAAGTCATCTGAGGTAAGTCAGCTCTTTCCAAATATGCAGTTTAGTCTGTTAAGTTACGTTAAATGCTAAGGATTTTAGCCTGTAGAGCTGGGACATTCTGAGTTCCTATTCCTATGCTATTCAGTACACTGAAACAGTATGTGAGATTTTTGTAGTATGTCTGAAACCTCAGCATGAAACTAATCGTGTGTGAATCACATACTATTTCTGGTGAAATATTACAGTATACACACACTGGACACTACGCTATCCCACAATGCACTGCAGTAGTTACAATGACAACAGTGAGAGACTTATTGAGAGATATAGATATTTAACAAACTAATCATGAAATTACACATAAGCTAGATGCTAACATAAACTATGTATTAAAAATCAGTGATGTTGTCCCTTGCAACCGATGGAATAGTTGCTCATTTCCTGTAGATTCCAAAGAGATACACAACAAGTTCACCTGCGGTTTGCATTTTCTAACAGTCGAAGTACTACTACACACGTGAAAAAAAGAAACTCAAAAAGTTCATCAAGCTGGCTGTAAGATGCGTCAGATGCCAGTAGAGGTGAGGTTGACCCAGGTTGGCACAGGTTACCATGGTTACACGTCACTTCCTGTGTGCTAGAGCTGTCAGACACCAAGTGTTCAGAACGGCAAATGCAACAACTTTGATCAGCTGGCTGTTGGTCGCATCATCAGTCGCTGATAAAGAGCAGCAAAACAGACATTTATTACATGAACATGTCGCAGATCATTATTCTAACATGAAGACTCAGACAGACACGCAGCGACAACATTAGAAAGACGGGTGATGGGTGATTCATGCCGCCACAGTCATGAGTAACACGCGACTGTCAACATACCAGTGACAGTCCTGGGAAATGCCACCGTTATCCTTGGGGTTTATTCACATGAAAGCACAGATGAATCTCCCAGACTTTTGACTGGAACTGGCCAAGCTGCAGCAATGTGAAGTCAAACTTGATCTAGGCCAGTGGTCCAGAGGCTTTGATTCTTCCTTATTTGCTCCATTCTCCCAAAATAAAGGTGTAAACCTCTCTGTCTCTGACTGTGAACATCAGGCGATGTATCTTATGGTTTTAGTATGTGTTTGTGGTTGTCTGTACAGGATGGATGTGCCTTTAGTTATTTATGGAATGTGTAGTCAGGGTTACCTGTCTGCGGGGCCTCCTGGCCTCACGTAGGTCACCACTAGGGGGCGTGACTTGTGCCAGTCCTCATGGGAACCGCCTTTATGAAGAAAAGGGCACAGCTGATCAGGCCAAATACTCGACAGACAGAGTACAACTTCAAAGTTAGAAACTAGAGAGCCAATATACTAGGGGTTGAGATGGCTGTCCAAACTGTCATTTGAGTGTGTTGTTTAAACCTAACCTTAAAAGAATACTTTTTGGGCAAAATACAGTTTTTCCCACTTACTTACCCAGACTAAGACAAGATGTTCGATACCATTTTCACCTCCGTACGTCCACTGGTTCGGTTCCTATGGGTAGCATTTTGTGTTAGCTTAGCATAAAGACTGGAACCTTATAGCAACTCCAAACCTGTCTTATTTACACAATGTATCACGTGTATTTGGAATACACGTGAAAAAAAACTAGAGTTGTTTTAGGAGAAGTCACATGGTTGGAACTATAACAACTTAACACATGCATCCTTCTGTCTGTGTTCAGCAGTTACAGTTCCTACCATCTAACTTCTCATAAAATGACTCAAGTTTTAAAAATCATTTCCAAGATGTGCATTTCATATACAGAATACACTGTGTAAATAAGACAGCTTCAGAGTTGCTGTAAAGTTTATTTTTTCACTTTGATGGAGCTAGGCTAATGACTCCTATAGACTTCAAGTCTTTATGCTAAGCTAACAAGGAATGCTACCCATCGGAGCTGAACCAGTGGATGTACAGAGGTGAAAATGGTATCGAACATCTTGTCTCACTCTGGGTAAGTCAGAAAAAGTTGCCCTAAACATTGGAGTATTCCTTTAAACAGAGACGACTGTGGAGTGTGTTGTTTGAACTTAACAACAAGAGTAAAAGGAAATAATATAATTCTATTCCCCTCTTCCTCCTTGATCTTTTTCCTACTTTGACAGCATTATTTTAACACCATGCCTCCACAGAGAAATGAAACACTGTCTTTGTTTTGTCAGTGACGCTACTACAGTCTATCACTTTTTAGTGCCACTTTTCGAACATGGTGGCACATCTCTCTGTTACTGATGCTTACCTCTCATGACGAAGCCGAAGCTGCTCCCCTCTTTGTGCAAACAGATGTCGATTGTCTTTGATATAACCCCTGAGGTGCTGTCTGGTGCTGGGCGGGTATGAAAGGAGAGGAGGGAGATAAGACTGAAAGAAATTATTTATTACTGTTCCTTATTTACTGAGATTAGGCAGCTCGGCCCACATGGTCAGTAGCCCTCTCTTTTTACTGATATTTTTATCATTCCACTTCTTGAACCTCTTGTTACAAACTCTGACTTCCCATGAACGAAAATGCACCAAACTTTGCGCCGCAGTCTACACTGGCAAACAATGTATACCCAAGAAACATTCATGTACTGCGGCCTTGAAGAAATGATAAGTCCAACACTCTGATTTTTTTTCAAATAAATAAAAATCCTTTATCCAGTTTTGCAATATCACAAAATCTGGGCATTCACAAACAAAAACATCTGATCCATTTAGCTGAAAATCTTGCTTTTTTATTTTTTATTCATTTCATAATAGGAATGAATGGGAAATTTAAAAAAAGAAAGGAGCAAACACACACACACACACACACACACACACACACACACACACACATCTCAAAATACTGATTACATGATCTAATAACAGTATCTACTCCACTGCTCTCCTCTGCATTCTGAGAAAATGATCTCTCCTACTGAAACCAGCAATTATGTCAGTAGAGCTACTCGTACAACTACAGTACACATCTTTTATTCTAAATGACTGAATACCTGTAAGACTAATATTTACCTGTGGGCAGAATATTAATATTTACCTGTAGGAGGCAGTTCATACTCCACCTCCAGTAGAACTCTTTCTCCTACGTTCTTCAGTAAGCTAATGATCTCTTCGTGGCGTAGCTTTGTCAGATTGATGCCATTCACCGACTTGATGTAATCACCAACATTTAGCTGGTCACTCCTGTATAGAAAAAGGATGATGACAGGGCTAACATGAATATTTAGACACACTACACTCTTGCATTTCAATAGCAGCGGTTTAGCACAGCAAATGGAAAAGCTTTCATGAACTGGCTATAGGTTGAATCACTCTTGCATTATAGAAATTAGTGATGGAGAGAAGCAAATTGGACATTTCTTTATAGGAAAATTAAGTGGATTATTACTTGGATCATTCAGATTTTTTTTGACCAGTGTTTCGTAAGCTTCAGAAAGAGCAACTTAATCTACATAGCAGCACCTTCACTATGGCCATATTTATAGCCATGTTGGTGTGGATGGCTCACACCTCGTCTCCACCACCTGTGTGTGTACAACTCGCACATTATGAAGATGTGTGTGTCCTCGCTAATGAAGCGTTTTCCAGTGACTCCTCTTCAAAAATAATGGGAGGAATGATTTGCATGAACGAATGAAAATTTACTTGAATCCTAAAGAGAGAGAGCACATGCGTATAATGGACCTGAGACTGACATGGATCCAGTGTGGACAAGGAGTCACTCACATGTAACGTTCTGTACAGAGCAGTGAGGGACAAAAGTTTCGATTCAGGAATAACTTAACTCTAATTCCAACATTTCTTCAACATTAAGACTGACAATTTCAACATAAATGAGCTGTTTGGCTCTACTGAACAGGTGAGAGAGTATTTAGACACATAGTGATATGGGTAGAACACAAAGGAGAAAGTTTGCTGGGAATTGCTTAATGCTCCTATAAGATGATTTCAGTTATTTGATACCTGCGACTGATTTGCACAAAGCTTGGTGGGAAGGTTGATCATTAGCCAGAGACTGAGTGAACTTTTTTGAGCAAATCTGCCTCAAGAGAGCCTGGCAATAGGCAGGGGTAAACACAAACATGGCTGTTTGTGTTAACACATCCACATGACAACACACAACTCCGTGTGGACGCACCGATCAACTTTCTGGGCTGACCAGTCAAAAAAGGGGTGTGTCTTGTGATAACAGTATTGCCAAAAGGGGCCAGGGCTGAGTACAAACAGGGCCATAGTTTCCAAATGCATTCACATAACATCACAAAACCTGGAATGGAGGCTGGTCACAGGTCACTGACAACCTTCCATACTGATTGCCTGAAAGGGGTGTGTGTGTTACGACAACAGCATTGCCAAAAGCGGGTGTGGCCTAAAACAAGCAGGTCCCTACCAGCTGCAACCTTGGCACAGGTATGCACTCTACTGAATGCCTTCTTGTTCCTCTCTTTTGTCATATGTTACATTAAAAAAAAAACATCAAAGAGTCTTAAGTGATTTCCTCCTTCACCCACCTGGCCGCCAGTCCACCAGGCCGTAAGTTCGATACACGTGGTTTGCCATCCTTGTCTGTTCCTCCTGAGATCGTGAGGCCCAGCGTGCTGCCTTCCTTCTTCACCAGCTCCACCATGGTCACCCCCCGCAGAGCTTCTAACCAAAAACACACACACACACACACACAGACACGCACACACACACATACAAGCAACACGAAAGACATAACACACAGAAAGACAGTCACAAGAGAAAAGCACACGCGCATATACGCAGATGTGCACAGACACATATATACACACACTCAGACATGTGGGAGGAAATAAACCAGAGATAAATGGTTAGTGGCTGCCCTCTCTTCATTCTGATTCCCAAGGTCAAGGTTAATGCAAGACACATGCAAGATAAACCACAACAGGTTTTCTGTTCTGTGTGTCCTTGAGTAAGACCCTGATCCCCTGACTGGTCATGCATTGTGAGTCACTGAGTCAGCTGAAATGACAAAGATGTAAATATAAAGACTGGATAGGATAAGCACCAGTTAAAGGATAATTCTGGGCTTTTTTCGACCATATTTTCTCCTCTACCTCGGTCTAAATGATGAATAGGAACAAAAAGTTTGGGAATCGGTCCAGTATTGAGCAAGAACGCTACAACCAGCAACCGCGAAACACGGCTGCAATGTTATCCCGTAGGGCAACCGGGTTAGGGTTAGGGTGAGCAAGCACTTTTAGTCCATGTAGTTTGACGTGGAGAGGTTGCCCCACTGGATTATGTTACAGCCATGTTTCACGTTTCACTCAATACTGGACCAATTCCAAAACTTTTTGTTCCTATTAATCATTGAGACCCAGATAGAGTCTTGCTTTCAGGGTTGGGAAAGTTCCTCTTTGAAAAGAACCTGGCTAGCTAGGCTCTAGAAAGTCACAATACATCCATACATAAAATCACTATATGCAACAGGAAAACTCCATGACACATTAACACATTTAGATCACATGATACTTAAATCATATAAAGATATCATATGAAGATATTTAACTGTGTGACACTAAAACTCATCCATTAAACTCCTCCATTAAAAGCAGTGTATATTAAAATATTGTGTTAATGAAGTCTTCACTGAAAACAACATATATACATAGTGTATGGAAACATTTAGACCTTGTGGCACTAAAACCATTAAAAAATATATGTGAAAATGCTTTGAATACATGAAGTTTAAATCTCTTTTCAAGCCAGTAAAAAACTTAGACTGTAACAACATTAAAATCAACACATGAGAAAATTTAGATCTCATGGCCCTAAGACTTTGAAACCAATACTAAAGGAATGCTATTTTGAAACAGCATTTAGAATGTTACACTAAAACTTTCAAGTGAAACCAATACTAATGAAATTCACTGTAACAGTATTTACACTAAAAAACTGAAAATCAGTACTAAAAAGTCTTTTGAAAGCCCTGAAATCATGTAACAGTTTATCAGTTCAACTTTCCACTGAAACCAGTACAAAGGAAAATCCCTGTGGACTCTAGTATCTAGGGTAGGATCAAGGCAGGGTGGACCACTCTGACAATTCAACAGTAGGCCAAACACTACTGTAGGGAGGTATATTCCCTAAACACTTAATTAAATGCTAAACAAAGGCACTAAAATATTCGGAAACATCACATATAACCTATTCAAAAGAGCTTCCTAACAACAGGATTAACTGTGATGAGCCAGCTATTCTCCGGTTGAGTCAAGGCTTGTTGAGGTAAACAACTTAATAGGTTGACTTGGGAACAAGGCTCCTGAGCTGCAGAGCTCAGCTCACTTACGTTGCTCTTGTGCTTTGATGTTTGGAGTTCATGACAAAAGTTCAGGTTTTCATGTTCTACTACTGATGCAGTTTCTCTACAGCAGCATGCACAGCTGCAAAATGTCATTCCCAAACCTAATCTGGTTACATCCAATCGCCAGCCACTGCTTGAGCAAGACACTGAGCACTGCTCTGCTTGACTGGTGTGGAGGAAAAAGAGCCAGCCGACTAATAATGAGCACAGGGTTCAGATATACAGGCCCCTTACAATAGATGCAGTAAAATACTGCATTTCTTTGTTTCTAGAGCGATCCATTATGATTGAGAACTGCTCAGAGAGACGCACAGAGGCAAAGTACGTGTACTCTCATATTTTAATACATGAGGTTGAATTGTCATCATAAGGATAAGAAAGACGAGGAAGATGAGGACTGCTGGCTGCTCCTTGCTTTTTTAAGAGCCTAATTATATCCTTGAAATGATGCTGTCTCAGATATTATGGATCCGCCCTGTCCACTGCTGCAGGTCCTAGCTGTGAGCACCACCATCAGGCAAAACTTTTGCTTTGTAAAGACCATAACTCAAACACCACTGACATGAATCTTTCTGTCAAGCCGAGGAGGTGTTGTGGTAAAAGATTTGTAGAATAATTACACCCCTGGTCTTGAGAGGACCAAGTTTGTCCAATGTGCTAGTCAGATTGTTGTTAAAGGTGACAACCATTTCATTTACTGAACCGCTCAGACTACAGGGATCAAAGGAACTTACAAGCTCAGTGAATGTGCTTTCTGCAGCAGAATTTATTAACCTTTTTTGAAAGTAATTTATGTTTCTGACAATGGACAGGAGACTTTTAAAGGGCACACAGTTATGACTATAAACAGTGATATAAGATCCTGTAATATTGTCAGCAGTTAACCTCTGTCAAATTACCAAATCAAGGATGTTGCCTTGCTGATGAATGGGCTCAGTGACAAGCTGAATGGCCTCCAGGCTTTCACTGATCTATTGTACCTGGTGATAATAAGAGATGCAAGCCCTGAGAACTGTGGCAGAATAGTGGTGTTTGCTAAGTTTTTGCATGACCTGTAATTCAAAATAATGGGGAATATAGTTGGGGGGTAGTGAAGTGAAAGAGAAACCAAGTTCATGTAGGGAGAGCTAGTATAGGGGATAGGAATATCACAGAAACTAGACATATGGTGAGCTTGACACACTAATGCTTTAACAGCAGTGGCGGTGTGGAAGAGGTGACCTGTGCCATTGTTTCTCTTGAGTCCACATGCTACATGCATGCTACATGGGCTGAGTAATTCATGAGTAGCTTGGGGCTGTGTGACCTGTGGAAGATGTTGGCCAATAACACACATGTGCCTTGGACACTGGGGTGGATGCCATCACTCTTAAAAAAGGGGCATGCTCACAGAACAGATAACAATTACCTAAAATTTGAAAGGCAAGTTCTGTGATGTGCAGGTTGACTGAAGCCATGAATAAGAATTGGGCAGTCTGCTAACAGCCCATATCATGGTTAAAACAGGGAAGCTGACTGTAGATAAACCCTTGAGTGAGTTAAGAAGGCTGTTAAACTCTTGTTTTAAAATGTTAGATTGCTGAAGCATGGTGTCATTTGTGCCAATTCATGTGACCAGGTCTTGGACATATGGATATTCAACCAGACGAGATGGGGGTTCATCCAGAATGGTAGAAACTTTGGCACCTGGGACACAATGGGTGACTGCTGATTTCACCCTAATGTTTCTAATGATGAAATTCCCAAGCACTGACACTGGAGGAGGGGCCAGGTGAGGACTCTGGTCTGGAGGCTGAGGAGGAGTCGCAAGAGAAGCCAGAAGTCAGTAGACTGGCAAAGGTACCGAGCAAAGATACTGAGCTGTGAACTTAGATGTGCGTGGCTCTACAAAGGGAGACTGCAGCATTGTATAGGCCTGATAAAACACAGGGCACATGGGAGGACTTCCAAAGAACAAAACTCCGAGAACAAAATTCATCAACCTTGGCCCAGAAACAGGGCCTTCTGGGGTAGATCAGGTTCCAGTAACAGCTTTAGTAGCAGGAGTGTCTTCCCAGCAGGTAACAGAGGGCAGCGTTTGTCCATAGGCTCCAATCCAGGCTACGGACAAACATAGCAGGAAAGAGTTTTGTCTGCTCCCTATTAATGCTGACTACAAACAGAGATAATTGTCTCCAACTCCAGATACAAACATGACAGTTGGGGCTGGGCTTACGGATCCAACTACAACTATCTTGCTTGCAGCTTGTACAAAATTGCTGCAGCCAGGCAAGAAAAATTACTGTATTACTCTTGTTTTAGCCTCTCTACAGTACACTGATTACCCACTGCTTTGAAGACTGATTTTAAAATAATTAATTAAAAATTAATTAATTTCAAAACACTACATGGTCTTGCAATTCAATATATCACTGACCTTCTATATTTACATTTGCCTACATGTAGCCTGAAGTTCTTAGGTTGGGCCCTTCTAGATATTGATTGATGAATATAGGCAATCAAACAGACTGAGCACCATACTCTATAAATATTTATTCTGATGACTTCCAACAGGGTATTCCAGATCACCATGTTGGAAGTCATCAGAGGATTATGTGCCATCTTTTTAAAATGCTTATTCTTGTGGCCATTGTATCACTTATTCCACACTCTGTTGTATTTTAATCCATTTTTTATTTTGTGATTCTTGTATTCCTTTTATCATTTTTTATTTTACTCCTTGCATTGTTTACTTTTTGCACTGTTACTTTACTCTTGTTTTTTACTCATTTGTTGTTGTTTTTTTTATTTATTTTACTCCTGTAAAGCATTTTCTAATTTTCTGTTGAAAAGTGCTCTACAAATAAAGTTAATATTCTGCTGCCCAGCGTCCAGACTGTAGTTATATTGGGCAGCTCCCATGTGTGAATGTGCCCACTTCAAGCTAAACTGACTTAAAAAGGTAAAATGAAGACTGGAGGATAAGAAGTTTAGTACAGCAGCACAGGTATAAGCAACATACTGTGGTCTCCAACTGGAGGAGGCCCAGTGTGGAACAGGAACAGGAAAGTTGAAATGATAAATGTGAGCTGTGGAATAAAAAAATATTATCTAATAAGTTTGCCCATGCTGTTGGTGAAATGCAGGTGCCAGTGCTGTTGATTCCACAAATCTACAGCCTGCAGTGCATCATAGTGTCAGATTAGGAGTGTGAAATGATGCGTCAGTGATTGCTTCCAGTCTTAGGGGTTTCATATAAAAAGCAGGGCATTACTCATATGCCTTCTCTGCTCCAAATTTCATAACTGGTCCAGGAGAGAATTGATCTTATTTTATTTGAACATTTACTGAACCAGTTTAATTCTTCAGATGCAGTATCCCTTTTACAAGACAGGCTTAATCAAGACAGCAACTGAATAAATACATACAACAATACATGTCAAACAGGAGAGATAGAGCCTTGTCAATTAAAAAGCACATTTTGCATAAGATGACTTGAATAAAGCTCTTATAATAAAATATAATAAAGCTATTACATAATGATGTTTAGTTTAACCAGGCCTTGTAAAGTGTTATAAGCAAGTGTGTTAAATATCTTTTAATTATGTTAATGAAGAGATATTGCTGTG
>OMLF01046855.1:0-38257 GCA_900302615.1 Holocentrus rufus
GGAGGGGGATGAGAAAAAAATAGAAGAAATAAAAACACATTCCATTTCCCGTAAAACTGGGAGAAGGAGCCGTGAGTCACTGGAGCAGTTTTAAACGGCTCCTTTTTAGTTTCAGACAGCCCGCCTTTGAACGTCTCCACGTGGAGCTTTTAACCTCCCTGAGCCTCCGTCAAGCTCCGGCGGCGGCGACTTCTCTCCCTCTCTCGCTCTTTCATCCCACTCCTGCTGTTCGTTTAACGGCTATTAAAACAGCCTGTTCGCGCCGCAGATCGTCCGATCGTCACTGTCATCCATCCCCTTGTTTTTTTGTTTTTTTTTTATTGCCCTGTGCACAAGTGTGTTGTTGATAAGAGAAATCTGTCACGTGGCCGTCGTCGTGAAACAGGTCGTTCACAATCCCCCGTGGGCTGTAAATGGGAACACAGTTTGTCGTAGGAGCTCTTTATGGCAAGAGTATTTGCACATTGTACACACAAAAAGGCAACCAGCGCAACCAAACACACATTAACTCCATGTACGCACACACACATCAAAAAAGCCACACAATCTGTCCCAGCAGAGTGTCTGTAATTGAGCGCTCCATAACCTTGACCTTTATCCCTCTTTTTTTTTTTTTTTCCCCGAGTAATCATGCCAGGAAAAGACTTTACCGTAAACTAGAAACAACCAAAACAGTCCTTGTTGTGGGAATAAAACCCTACCTCTCTCTCTCTCTGTCCAAACCCCAGACAGAGCCCCGAAACAGACTCAAACCCCCAAAATGATTATGATGATTTTCCGTTCAGTTCACACACAGCGCTGAGTCACAGACAGTGGGTCCGACTCCAATCACTCACTCTCTCTCTCTCTCTCTCTCTCTCTCACACACACACACACACATGCTGACGACTCAATTGACTTGAGCGAGGAAGTGTGTCCACTGGATCTGTTATCTATCAGCTCCCCTCTCTGATGGGACTGATTCACACTGAGGTTTAGGTAGAGCAGCTACCAGCCGTATCTGTTTATAATCACCAGGCTGCCTGATTGATGGCAGATGAAGAAGCCCAGCTGACTCATGGGCTCTTGCTGTAACGCAGCTCTTCTTCTTCTTCTTCTTTGTCGTGCTTATCTTCCTTTATGCCTTCATCTCCTTCATCTCCATGTAAATAAAATGGAAATAGAGGGAAAGAGTGGAGTGGGCATTTCATGTGTTCATATACCAGCTCTGTCTCTCATCATTTTTAAATGATCACATACAGAGCTTGATTCCTGCCCAGTATGTTATTACAGAAAATGTATCATACATGTCCATGTGGTGCATAAATAAATAAACAAAAGGAAAAAGCACAAGTTACTGAAGACTGAACGGCTCAAGACAAAATAAAATTCAGTTTTAGACGCAGTCACATTCTTTAGTCATCAGAGGGGATTCAGGTCTGGGCAGCTCCGCAGCCCCACTACACACACACACACACACACACACACACACACAAACATATGCATGCTCACATGTGCGGGCACACTTACATACTCACTCTTTCTCTCTCTCTCTCTCACACACACACTCATATATAAACCCGTCCTCATTGCCCTAGCCGTGCACCGAGGGGGACAGCAGTGACTCAGAGCGAGTCATACGCACGCATCACAAACTCTCACATATGTGCACACAGTTGAAGTATGCTGCCAAAATGCCAAACTGCAACAAAACTTTATTAGTTGTTGTCCTCTGGGCTCCTGCAGTAATGACTCGATAAACATGACCGTTAATGTCAAATTTAGGGTGCGTTAAGACGACGTTAAACAAGCAGGATTTTTTTTTATTTTTATCTGCTCTTCGCTGTTACGCAAATCAGATCTTTTTAGATTCACATGTGTACGAATCCAAAATGTCACACAGATCTGATATTTGACCGTATGATCTGTATCTGGATACTCTGGTATTATTCTCATCCCCTGAAATATTTTATCTTCCTCACTCCGAAAAAAAAAAAAGTAGCTAAAAATGAATCACTCGCGTGGCTCTGACATTTTGATTAGTAGCTGTAGGAAAGAAAGCAAGAACATGCACGCTAAGGTCAAAGTTCACATTCATCACTAGTCCTGAATATTTTTATTTTTATGGTGGATTAAGGGCTGGCATTGATATATATATATAGCTATTGTGGCTATGTCAAAATAAGTCCTCATTAGGAGATATAGCCTAAGATACTGCAGAAGGGTTCGGAGCATGTTGGGTAAAAGAAACTTTCCTTGGGGGGAAGGAGGGGAAGGGACTTGGGGTTTTCTGCCCAGCCCCCATTGTCATGTAGAAGCACGGCGCACCATTAATCATAGACTATATGATGTCATTATTCCCACATCTGATTTTACTGCCTGTAAAACATAAACCTTGTGTTGTGCTGTTTAATTGTGTTGCTAACAGTGATGTTGTAAACAAACATGCGTTGGCAGCCTGAGCCGCATTCTTGCCCTCTGGGTGAAAATTTTGGTTTGAGTGCAATCTCTTCTTTTTGTTTCCACCCATCCAGCCCAAATTGTGAACAGTGATCATCTCGAGCAGAGCCCCTGATCGAGGGAGTTTCTTCCCTCGTAGTTTAAGACAGAGCTCAAAGCTGCAAAATGTAATGCTTGGAAATACAGCCAATCATCCAGTTAGCTAGGGAGTCTGATCCTGGAAGATCCTCATATTTTCCGTGGCGAGGAAGGAGTGAATGTTCCACAACTCTGTGAGCACAAGCTGTAGAGGAGGAGGAGATAGAGGGAGTATGAGGAGAGGAGAGGAGAGGAGAGGAGAGGAGGACAGACTGAGAGGAAAGTGCAGATGGGTGTATGCTGTAATACAGAGAAAGAGGGTAGCTAGCTGTGATGGTGTGTGCGAGCGAATTCGTGCGTCACTGAAGCTATTCCAAGATGTACACACACATGCACGCACACACATACACACACACACACACACACACACTCACACAAAAAGCAAATACATGAATATTCCATTTTCCGCATGTGTATTATATAATCTCAATTCTCCAAAAATTTCCCCATCACTGTTTGATAGGCTTTGGCTGTTTCCTTGACAACAGAAGTACATTAGTGGATCAGAGTTGGTGGTTTTGTGTGTGTGTGTGTGTGTGTGTGTGGAGGAGGTGGGGGTGTTGCTGCGTCACTAAGAGAGCTCAATGCTATATCGTAGGACGCTGGTGTTAGAAGTCATTAGGCGAGGGTGTGGCCCAAATTCATTAATGCTATTAGGTTTTGTACACAAGAGGACAAGTAAACAACACAATCTGACTCATTTGTTAATCATGAATTCATCGTCACAATGGATGTGATAACTTATAACGAGTAATGTAAGCATTTAGAAGAGGCAAGGAGGCGGAGAGAGGGCCTCGGAGGCCCAGCCGAGCTTTAACAGGCCCTCGGAGAGCAGAACAGGTCTGAATCTGTTTTACCATCGTCACACAATACCTTCGCCAACGCGTCAACTTCATTTGCAGCTCGTGTGTTTAAGGAACGCACTGACGTCATTCAGGGACTTAATGTCAGGTGCTCCTCCTCTGCCGTTTGATGAGTGGGTTCAATTTGTTGTTCGGAAGACGATTCACACTCCCCTGCGACTTCAGAGTTGTTAATGACACTAACACATTTGCGGCGATGTAATAATTTTACACTGAAAATAAACCAGATTGATCTGATGTGTTTCATTCGGAGAGCGACACTCTCACAGGAGCCATGTGGGAACAGCCTGCTCGGGCCGATAGATCTTACATGTGGCTAAAATGTTCTTTGACACATGCATGAATACAAACACCCACATTCTTTCTTGCTGTGTCAGCGGACTCACGCACGCAGACACACACTCATGCACTCATACATTCACACACACACACATACACACACATGCTCTCTCTCTCTCTCTCTCGCACGCGCACACACACAGAGACACACACACACACACACACAACCCCCACCTACACTTCACTACAGGAAATCGAGCACTTCCTGCTGAATTAGCACAGGAAGTGAGGTTATGAATGAGAACGACTCTCACTGCGGACCACAGTCCCAAACCTTTTCAAGTACTATAGTTTGATGTATGATTACTATATCCTATAGTGACCATATTTGTATTCATTGATTAGATTTCCACAGAAATGAGGAATGCAGACCCAATAAGATGGAATAAGTCTAAACAGAGTGAAGTATAAACAGATTAAACAGTTTACCGTGGGATTCATACTGTGACATTATCAAAGATTGTAACTTTTAAAAACTTGAAGCGACATGTACACTAAAAGGTATTGGTATCATGGCCTGAGCCTCATTTTTTAATTTATTCTCTCAGCTTCAGCTCTTTAAGTGAATGCTATATAATTTGTTTATTACTTTTGCCACTCTTTGACCTAGTGCTGGGTTTTGTTCACTTGAATCGATCACGACCCTTTATGTGTGTACTAGGTATTATGATCCAAGACCAAAATCACTTCATAATGATTAAAGGCCTGCTCCACTTAAAATTTTTCCAGATAATCGGCTTCTATACTGATGTAGTCTATGTGCTCTGTTTCTTCTGCTTCTTGGCGGTCAAAATGCTACTTCCCAAATTAGTTGCTGACCAAGATCACTAGATGACTTTCTATGGTTTTCAAAGCATTTCTTCCCAACAGCAGATCTGGGTTGTTATCTTTACAAGGTAGCTAACGTTAACTCTTACTGGAGCTATTGTGATTGGGGCCAAAGTTTATAATATTAGCAACAAATTATTAGCAGTATGATAACATAGTCAAGTTGAAGGCTCATGTTACCTATTACCTTTACGTTTCTAACGTTGTAGAGAGCAATAACATTACATAAAAAATTACCATTCTGATATGTCCACTTGTAGGTGACCCTAAACAATTTGCTCTTCTTCAGAACTTTAACTTTAAGAAAATGTATTTTGTTATTGTGTGGTGTACGGTAGCAAAACAGAAAACAAGCAGAGGTTTGTGTGTTGGATGGGGCAAGGCAGAGTCAAAGGTCAGCAGGTATGCAGGCAGTGGAGTGTGGATGAAGATTTGAATAAAGGTGGGGACTATTTGCATATTCATAGGATCATGCATACTAAATGAGGGCAAAGGTGCAGCGTTACTGCTAAGTCATTTTAATGCAAAAAGGGATTTTTTTTACAGAACTTCTTAGGATAGCTGATTGCTAACATCAGTTAGCAAAAAATCTATCTATCTATAACAGGAGAAAGCACCACTTTTTACTGAGAAACCATAACCAGTGCTCTGTTCTGTCAAGTATTTTCCAGCGCTGTCTTCTGCCTTTCCGCATCAACGCAGGCTGAAAGTTAAAGCCCCCTCCATTATGCCTGAAGAGGGAGGAGGGGTGTGTGGGTGACGGACAGGCACTGAAGGAATCTATTGCTCCCAGCCAAACCATTAGATTGATTATGATTGGTCAATTACACAGGTGCTCGTTATGGCCTTGTTAAAGCTCCGCTCTCTGATGTGATTTGTCGGTGAGGGTGAATTAGCCACTGCAGTGCAATTGTGAAAAACAATAGTGTGTGTGCGTGTGCGTGCATGTGTGTTTGACCTAGTAACAACATGACAAGAACCCTTTGTCTCACCATTATTGTGTGTGTGCACCTGTGTGTCCTTGCAGTACAAACAAGGGTCATGCGTTGCCCCTGGTCAGAATTTTAAATGCGATGCTTGTGCCAATGGCGTCTGCATAAAAACACACACGAAGGCAGGCATCACGCTCAGCAGAGCACACACACACACAGGACGAAAGATAAGGAGAGACGCAGTATATAGATTGACAAAGAGATATAGATACAGAGAAAGAGAGAGTTGAATAAAGGGACATTTTAATCATCATCAGAGGTGAAAAGCACAAAACTAAGAAGAGATCTGTACATGCAGCCTGATGGTTTACTACCGTACCCATCTGACTGTGTGATAGCACCCTCCGCCTCATGTCTGATCACCAGACAGCACCAGTAATACCAGACAGCTGGGTGGTAGAAAAAAGCAAAAGTGCAGTTTAACCGTTTCAGTGCCAGACAGAATTGAGCTGGCTGTGGTTGCCTGACTAAGAGCTTTCTATCTTTCTCTCTACATATTAGTGGGACAGTTTCATTCCAGAGAGTATTGATGAAAGTGTCACCCGGCCGCTCCCAGTTTGTGTGTGGTTGGTGGCAAAGTCACGCCTGTCTCTACTGCTACCTGACACTCTACTGAACACTATGACTGCCTCTGATTAGTAATGACTGACATGGATCATATCTGTACATCTGGTCCTGCTCAGGGAAAAAAAAAAGTGCACATTTTTCATCTCTTTTAAAAATATATAAAAACCAGTTCTGAATTTCAGTGCGAATATAAAATGGGCATTTTTCTGTAGACACTCATTCATGACTACAAATGACTCGTCATTTTCCCCTGCTGCCTTTCTTCTCTCCCCTTTTCTCTCATGGGACTTTAAGGGGGGCGAGCACTGAATTTGGAATCTGCACAAACATGCAAAAAATGTCCCGTGTGTGCGTGCAAAGAAATATGTGTCATGTTTTCATGTTTCTTGGGGGAGGGGTGACACAAATGTAGATTCTCATGCTTATTATGAGTGTCTGTGGTATGTTCATGTGCTCATGTAACATGATGTTCATTAAGATGGCGATGGCTTCCCTATCTGGGACTTGGAGACAGTGTGTACATGTTTTTTTTTTCTTTTCTAGAGCTTACAGACTATGGTTCTCCACATACGTAAATATACCAACACATCATCCCACACAATATGCCTTTGCGCATTTATTGCACTTAAATACCAGTCTGACTCCAGTTGTAAGCTGTATGATAAAGGTGATTGATTTACCATGAAATTCCATGTGCATCATACATCCATCAGATAAAAGATAACTCAGCACCAAAGATATGACACACATACGCCATAATCACGCACATAGTAAAAGGTGAGAAAATTACATGACTACAGCATAGTAGATATGTAACAAATTAGATAGGTGGCAACGTTTACTCTGTCAAGGACTCAGACTCCTCATTTCACAGTTGAAAGAGTCAGATTGGCTGGCACCAATGATGTCAAATCTTGTTTTGAGTGGGGAAAGAATTCATTTAGTCACTTACTTAATTTTCTTAGTAGCAGGGAAAACAAACCTTTGACAGGAAGGGTTCTGCATGTGTGTGCATGCTAAGTAAGTGCATTTGTGCATGTGCGTGTGTGTGTGTGTGTGCATGAGAACCAGAGCTGGTAAACCACTTCTGGTAAATAAAATAGATGTGAAATTTGCTGGCTAGTGTCATCTTGATTTTGCTGAGAGACAGACAGTAAAAAATGAAGCAGTTTGTAATCCTCCTCGCTGCTGATTTTGGGTTAAAGTTGAGGAGCCTGCAAGTCTGATGGAGAGATTAAGTTAGCAAGAACCATGACTGTTATCGATCTCATTTCATTATGTGATTAATACTATCTTCAAAATTAAGCAAGTGATATATTGTGATAACATTCGCACCATAGTCGTCGTACTCTAGTACTTTACATGAATCATTTATGTGGTTAGAAGACCACAAATGGGATTACTAAGCCCTCTGACAGTTCAAACATTTGTGAATAAGAGAAATGTCTCACCACACTGTGAAACCAGTAAATGAGGAGAGGCTTGGTCAGTCTATGTGAACTTATCAACTGTAAACTGACATGGTGACTCTTTTTGGACTATGTTTCTAAAATTCACATTGAAGTGCGTTCATCTGATGGCAGCCCGAATCAACAACTGCACTGCATTCATATTATCTTTCACAAACCAGTACTCTCCCCTTCTGTTTATGCATCTGCACCACTTACACAGGACGCGGACTTGAGAGATAATGAGAAGTATGTGCAGGCAGACACGACACAATATCCACTTCTGTTCACTTCTTCACGTCTGTTCACGTCTCTGCTTTATTTCCAGGAAGCAATCAGGACTGGAAGTGCTGAGTCTCAATGATCATCAGCAACACTGAGTGCATCACAAAGCGCCTCTTGTCGCCTACACAGTTTCAGCGCAACTCACACCATTGATCTTGTCAGTAACCATGCGATTAGACAGACTGACATCTATTTGCCTCCCTTTGATAAACATTTCTTATAACGGGGAAGAAGTACAGAGTTGGCACATATGGGCTGAAACAAAACCATCGAGGTGATAAGTTGCACACAATAAAGTATTGAGGGGATATCTGTATACATGTGACCTGGTGGAGAGAGAGAGAAATCAAGAATAGTTCTCGGAAATCAGTTTGTCTGGGTGTGTTGTTTGGGTTGCCAACTCCTGCTACAGCAACCAGAAATGACCGTTTACTCTGTTTTCTCAATCAGTGATATCAGCTTCTATAAGTAGCTCGAGTCGTTGCTGTGAAGAATGAATGTAGGCACCATCTCTCATTCAAATTACCTGCTGGGAAATTGAGTAGGCTGAGGTGAGGGACTAACCTCAAACCACTACCACAGCTTCTAATCTTACACATAGAGAGTAAATAAGCCAAGTCATTTACCAGCTACAGTGATTAATGTTTAAATTTGTATTTGTGTGAATGAGCTCTCATTCTCACAGATTAATTCATATTTTCACTCCATCTTTATTTTAATTGGAGTGACGTTTTGAGGACTGCTGCAGAAATGTCAAGTGTTGAAAAGCTAATCTGATTTCCTGATCATCCAACAGGCAAGACCCTTTACTCCGCCTAATCTTGAGGAAGGTGAATAATAGGCTTAATAATAATAGGTGATAGGTGCACAATGTTATCTGGTGTGACACACATTTGGAGCTGTACACAAAGACTTGAGTATTATTTTCTCTTCACTGTAAACACAATCTGACTATGAAGACGGTTTTATAATTTATAACTGTGTAGATCTAAGTAAAGACGTATAACGGGTACAACCAGTTCCAGCGCACTATGTATGAAACAGTAGAGCGGAACCTGTGAGCTGCCAAAAAATCTAGTGGCAAACACTTAGTGACAGCTATCTATATAATGACATAGCAGTAGTACTTTGATTACGTGTAAAATGTTAATTTCACATAGCATGATATGGGGTTGCATAATGAGACATTTCTGAAGAAGTGCGCTTGCTTCCATAGTAACCAAACACAGAGGACCATCCCTGTGCATGCCTACTTACAACTTAAGCTACAATTCAGTAATTAATGTATTTCTATCTATCTTCTATTCTATTTACGTTATATATTAACTGCTACATTGTTTTACATTTGTGGATGGGTTATTGTGACACATGCAGCCTCTTAGCTGGTCCTAACCTGGTCTGGCGATCTGTCCCTGCAAGCCCATAAGGACAAAATCTGACCTGAACCTTGAAATTGTTCATGTGTTTGCTGTTGCCACACCAGCCTTTGCAGTTGGCCATTACTGCAACCAATTGGGGAAATGAAAATGTGGTTTACCTAAATCCTCTACACCCTGGCCTCGCACCACCTCACATTCACTTCTCCTATTTTCTCGCAAAGAGGAACTTCTGGCACCGTCAGACAGAGAAATCCAACGCCCGCCCCGCATCCCGACTCTCCTCCCTCATCCATGGAGTGTTCTTGTGTAAACTCGACCCCAAGCTGTTGCATAAAGTGTGCAAAACAAAATGGTTTTTAGAACTACTGTGGTCGACTGCATGTGGGTAACAGAAATGAAGAACAAATTCAAAAACAATCAGGCAATGTGATTCGATGTGAGAGTCTAAGGACAGAGGATGTTGTTTTGGGCTATATAAATAAAATTGAGTTTTTTCATAGAGTAATAAGCTGTCTAATATGACAAAGTATAATGAACTTCACGTCTTCATTGGACTTGTCATCATATGGTATTTTATGATAAAGTTATACTGTAGGTTACACAAACCACAAGTACTCTTTTAGTCACGTCATATTGGGCCTCATGTTTCACAGAATTCGTCTATGATGTGTCTTGTTTGGGTTTGTTTGGAGAGGATGGAGTGATTGGCTTCTTACTCACCTCTTTCACTTAAACGCTTTCCTCTCTCTGCGTTGACATCACTCTGTGACCCGTCTGAGACCTGTTTTTATTGAAACATGCTCTTTTGTTTCTTGAGTGGAAAAGCTAATTTGATGGTTTGCTCTCTTTCAGGATATAAGAAAGATGTTCCACCTGTTTTCTTTTTTTGGTAAAAAACGCGTCATACACAACGGCACGACTTCTCAATTTCTCGCTAAACCTTCATCTTGTGACTTCAGAGGTCGCTGATTACAGCTGGTGACCTTTGACCTCAAATAATTAACCCCTGGCTGTTGGTGGCATCTAAAAGAGGGGCCAAGTCTTACAAATGTCTGCATTGACATTTTATTACCAGATGCATATGCATGTAAAATGCACATATTGGATTGATTCTCCTTACATAATCAAGAAAAACAAAATATAGAATCCAGCAATATGCAATAACCTGAGTGGTATTGTACTAAAACAATACCTAACCTCATAAATCACCACCACTATGCTCAGTGTTTTATTCTCTCCTCATTATCCAGTATGTTTGCCTTTCATTTTTTCAGAGAAACAAAAAAGGCAACAATAAGCTGACTCAATTAATAAACCAAATGAGCATGTAAAATTAGATTAGATCTAATTAAATTCTGCAGTTCCTGCTGTTTGCCTTTTTTACGGATTGGCAGAGTGACAGGGAGTTTAAGCATCCGTGTAGATGGAGAGAAAGTGGGAAGGACAGCTCCATATGCGTTACATCAGCCCCAGGGGACAGTTGGGCCCGACTGCCTTTTTCTGCCACGCTCATTTGGCCCCGGCAATCATCCTGTCTTGTGCTAAAGGTCTCTCGTTGCTACAAGGCTCCTTGGCACTATCTGGGAGCTACAGATGAAGGATATGCTGATTAAACATGCCTTCATTAAAGCGATTACATGCACAAGGCGACTCAATTTCCCACGGGCAGGCAAATAACGAAGAGAGAAAGACGAAAGAAAGAAAAAAAGAAATGAAGAAAGGCCTTTTGGTGAGGGGGTGTTGGCTTAGAGAGGATGGTGGAGGGCTGAAAAAGAAATTGACAATGGCTGCTTGTTAACGCTAATTCAAGTGACCCCCCCACACACTTAAAGGACTGACTAACAGTGTTCAGACTTAATTTGCTGTGTGAGGGAGTGAGCTGTTCCTCCTTGCGGGGACAGCCAGCTTTTTGCCCTGGCGAGCACCCCTACCTGACTCACCGCACCTACAGGCTGCTTCCAGGTCACTGAGCTTCCGGCGCGCGAGACCTTGCCAAAGATGCAGGAAAGACGTTACTTCTGGTTCATTTAATAAAGCCGGCCAGTGTTTAGTGCCCGGCGAGTGTTTGAATAGGACGGGGAGGTTGCGGCGCAGGTTGAAAGGGAAGGACAGAGTTAAAGTCAAGATGTTGAAGCTGAAGCAGTGCCATCTTTCAGGCTTCCATCTGGTTTGCTTTTTGCTCTCAGTCTCAAATTTTAAATAAATGAACTAAATACAGAGAATAGCCGACATAAAACACAAGATTTGACCTCATATTGAGACAAGTGAATATTCCCATTTAAGACATTTGTTTCCATTAAAGATAGTTTAGATGATTTACACATTCTGCAATTCTAGATACAGCTGAGTATCGTGATATTATTTTTGACAATACTGTATTGATTCTCCAGCCCATTGTATCAATATGTATCATTTATTCTTTTCATTTTCATATGATGTTGTGATTTCTGTATTTTAGTGCTCTGAGTTAAGTGCACTGCACTAGTTCTATTTGAATTTAATTGATTTGAGTCAGTTTATCACCTGATTTATCATACAGTTCACTGTATAATTAGATTAGTCTACCCAGGTGTTATGCAGTAGGTTGTATTTTAAGCTCTTCTTAAACATTTTAAGTCAATGCATTGTATTGTACTGCGTTACCAAAATCGTATCATGAACCATATAATTGTGTATTGTATTATGAGGTTCCTGCCAATACACAGCCCTACTCTGTGATAAACCTCATACTACAGTTAATCAGTACTAATAGGTGAATTCTCACTGAAGGCCCTCCAACTATTTTTTATGACCTACTGGACCTACAGCTCAGCCATAATGAATATTTTGGAGGTCATTACTGAATTAATTATTACTTAATGATATACTGTACACTAGGTGTATGGTTTGCTCTGTTCGCTTTCTTATAAATGACACATTTGACTCAGGAAAAGACTCATCCCCCTCCTATGTACAATGTAGGGGGATATAATATTTCTGTCTTAGCTTGCATGTAGGTAAAACTAAATCTATTCTCGCTTCCTCAGATCACCTGCCCTCAGTTCCTCTCCTGGGCACAGCCAGCAGTCACGTACCCACTGATGTGCTAATGGTCAGTGAACAGATATAAGGGTCTTTATATGGCTCAGCCAGAGGCGCCAGCCTCGCCACCATGGCTGATTGCACCTATGGGCTCCTCAGCTGCTCTCTTCTTTTCCCTTGCTTATTTCTGCTCGTGTTTTTCTTCTGTTCCTTCACCCACTCCAGAACCAAATGAAATCTGTCAAGCTGAATTTCTGCTCTACTCAAAGACGATGACAAAATTGAGTGTATGAGGTGTATGAGCTGTGCTTTCATGTATGCATGTGTAGGTTTGTGTATGTGTGCACGCACTCATGCATAGCTGCATATGAGCTGCAAATGAATTAATGCACGTCAGTGAAAAATGATTTCTTCCTCAAAGCTAATTAATGGGTGCAAATGGGAATGTCATGTAAATATTCATAAATCATAACTAGTATACTGGTTTTATACTGCCGAACAGGAATAAGCAGTTACATATTCTGTATCCATATATACAGTATATACATAGATAGATAGATAGATAGATATACAGTATATAAATGAAGAGAGATTTTCAAGCATGCAAATTTAAAACAGTAAGCCAAGAAACACACTTCTGTGTCATCCTCTTTCCGTCAGTCTTAAGATAAGAGGGAGGGGAGCAGTGCTCCTGGGTCAATAACAAATCAGTCAATCCAGTAAATTACATAAACGAACAGAACATACATATAAAAGGTTGATTATCGGTCACACAATAAGACTATTTTTCAGCAGTAAGAATATCCTTCTCAAGAACTAACAAACCAAACACAAGAATTGGTTTAAAAGTCATGTGCTTATAGCCTTATCTCAAGAAAATTAAGACTTTTAGTCATAACGAAACATTTGATAAGATGAGCGGTCACACAGCTATAATATCCCTAGCAAGTGATTATGCTGACCATTATGCTGACCTTATATGTGGATGAGGTCAGCCCCTGAAACTGGAATTAACCACTGACCGGTGATTCAGTGCATTAGCCTGCTGTTTTCTCTGAAGTTCCTCCTGTCTCCATTTCTCCTGACATTTCTCGTTGACAGGAAAGCTGAACAACAGATCAGACCACTTGCGCAGTGGGCGGGGCTAAGCACAAACTGACCGCTAGCCTGTATGACAGCTGGCCTAACTGCAACCTTCAACTCCCTCAAACTGAAAGTGCACAGGATTGCGCTGGTTTTGCTTAAGATACAGTCAGATTGCACTTTGTTAAGTGACAGCTTCACAGACAAATGCAGTAGATCTCATGAGGCCTAATGAACGCGGGATGCCGTATTTATCATTTCACTCAATGTCATTCGTTAGTGCAAAGTTAATGCCAATGTTCTGAAGGCAATTTGGTCTTACTGAGAGAGGGGAAACCCCCATCCATGTATAGTTTACTCCAAAAATGATCATTCAGTCATTATCCTTCCCCCCAAGTGAGTCTAAAAAAAAAAAGCGATGGTGAGTTTGCCCCTGGAGCTCCTTCTCAGCCCCTTCTGAAAGTACTGAAGTTGGTGGGGCCATCTTTTTACACCTCTAAACATAAAATATGCATCAAATTTTTCAAAACAGCTCATCCAGGTTCCTCTTGCAGTGAGGGAAATACTGGACTTTCATTGGACCTGTAGTACAGTTGTTGACTCCAAAACACTTAGTTATGCTGCACAAGCTGTTAGGGGGAAATTTGATGATCGTTTCATGTTTACTGGGGGTGTAATAACATGGCCATGTTACACCTCAACAGTTTGCCAGATGGTTTAGATGAAACTACAGGACGTTTAGGGTGTTTTTAAACACAAAGGACCTACGAGAGGTTGTAGGTAAGAATTGAAAAGACCCTTCAAACTCGTTTGCTGCCTTAAGTTAAAAAGTAGTTGGTGGATAACGCCATTGGCAGGAGAGTTCATCAAGGATTGTATGCAAATGACAGGCGACCCGAGGATATAAGGAGAGGGTTGGAAAGTCAAACTATAAGATATGAACAGGCGTGGGCGGATGGGCCTTCGGGGAGTGATTCAGAGGTCATTATCATGCAGAAGAGACAAAGACGTCTTTCTACCAAACAGGTGTTCAGAGGAAAGGACATGCCCTTAATGCTACATGCCTCAAGTTATGCTCCGTTATTTGTTTACGCTGCCAGTTTCTAGACATGCACGCAATTTTTGGTAGTAAACTAAACAGACATTCAACTGGAAAGCATCAGCTGGCAATTAGCACTAGCAATGACACACTACTTGGGCCTACTAGTGCCAAGTTTATTTAAACGTTGGCCTATTTCTGAGCACACTACACGCTTGAACGTACTTTAAAAGACATACAACAACCACTAACGTATATTTGGACTATAAAGGAGATACTTGCCTTTATGAAAAATAACCCCAAACTGACATCTTGTTGTGTGTCTACAATACTCAGTGGGGAGTTTTTAGCAGCCTTATCATACTTAACACTTTCTAGTATACAGTAAACTTTGTACTGTTAATCTCTCAAGGCACCACAGTACCTGTGGTTTTTTGTTGTGATAGTTGTTTTTATTGTATAACTGTTCCTTCTTGTAATAAACACCTTGGTCAAATATCGCCTTCCTTTTCCAGACTACTATTATAGCTCATGTATTTTAGAAGACGTCACACTGCGTGCGCTGAGTCTGCGCCGCCCTCACCACCTCACCCTCCTCCTCCTGCCTAGGGGCGAAACTGTGGAGCACTGCGCCTCCTCCGCCTCCCACATCCCGGAGGCTTGGTCCTGCTCCTGGAAACGCTCCAAGATGGGATTGGCTTCCCGCTCTTCACAGGGAGGAACTGGTGGTTCAGGATACCCATATATGGACTGACTGATATAAATTTTCATCGCATGACTCAGCACCATCCTTATCAATAGGACTCGGGTGATCTTGAGGCAACATTTCAAAGGGATGTCTTTAGTTTCATCATGACGTTGAAGAAATTGTGTTACATGACGCTGCGATCTAGGTCACACTTGAGTTGACTTATCCATAAACTATAATAAATAAGGCTGTGGGCTTTACAGGTATATACGCTCGGCTATTTATGTGTTTACCTGCACTAAGTTTCCCTCCACCAATAGTCGTGTTTACAGTCCTCGTTCCTGGCAACAACGTCATCAACCATCTGACATCCCGGGGGTGGGGAATAAAAAGAAACAACCAATCACGGCACTGGATCAGCTGTCGCCTACAGGTTGGTGAGCTACTAGACCCGGACATATAAATACTACGGAGCGCACCAACCCACCACTAATACGCATTTGTACAAGAGGAAATACAAGTAAAGCTCAGACTCAGAGCGCAAAAGAAACATCAACACGCGAGTGGAATCAAAACATCAGAATTAATCACCGGACATCGCTTTGATTCGACCCAAAGGTACAAAACGAACACTTGGTACAGTACAGTTCCACTATTTTGGAAGTTTTGCTCTGTTTTTTTTTTCTTCTTTTTTTTGGTAACTGTCATCAGTATAATAATACAGCGGGACTTGCGCTGGCGAAGGAATCATTTTGGACACTGAAGACTCTGTGTCCAAGCAGCACCTTTGCAGCGCACACTTGTATTTGACTGTCTGATTTGAAATATGTCCACAATAATGGAACAGCCTTTTTATGACGACTCGTTTCTTTCTGCTTATGGCCATCCAGGCGCTGCCCTGCCAGACTACAAGCTGCTAAAGCAGAATATGAACTTGAACTTCTCCGATTCATATCGGAACGCAAACCTTAAGTCACATCACCTGCGCACCGAGAGTGACTTCTACTCGGCGGGGACAGCGGACGTTGGCTCTCTGAAGCTTGCCTCTCCAGAGCTGGAGCGACTGATCATCCAGAACAGCAACGGGGTCATCACCACAACGCCAACCCCGACCCAGTACCTCTACAATCGTGGGATCACAGAGGAGCAAGAGGGTTTTGCTGACGGTTTCGTTAAAGCACTGGACGATCTCCACAAGATGAACCAGATGGCGCCTCCAAACGTGTCCATCGGTACAGGTGGTACAGTTGGCTGCGCGGCAGCCACTTCGGTGTTCGGCTCATCAATTCAGCCAGAACCACTTGAGTACACCACCTTGGGCAACTGCGCCCCGAACCCCAACCTGTCCTCTGCAGCCAGCTACCCCTCTACCACCATCAGCTACCTGCCCCACCACCAGTATCACCAGCATCCCCAGGCCGTTGCGCACGGCTCTCACCACTTCCAACACTCGATGGCCGGAGCAGGCCTGCACCCGCAGCGATTTGGGGGGTTGAAAGAAGAGCCCCAGACAGTCCCTGACATGCACAGCAGCGACAGCGGATCTCCGCCGATGTCCCCCATCGACATGGAGAACCAGGAGCGTATCAAAGCGGAGCGCAAACGGCTGAGAAACCGGCTTGCAGCCACAAAGTGCCGAAAGCGCAAGCTGGAGCGTATCGCCCGTCTGGAGGACAAGGTGAAAGTCCTGAAGACAGATAACGCCGGACTCTCCAACACTGCCTCCCTACTACGGGAACAGGTGGCCCAACTCAAACAGAAAGTCATGACACATGTCAGCAGTGGATGTCAACTCATGTTGGCGCCCAAGGTGAAGTCCTATTGAAGAGACTATGCACTTTTAAAACACTGGACAATGTTCGGAGAATCTGTCAAAAGAGCAAACTGCACTGACAACAATACAGAGTAGGCAATGAACAATGTGTTTTTACGTTGTCAAAATGTCTGTATAAGGAAGATGATACTGAGACTGAAACACTGAGGGCATTTTTGAGTACGTTTTTAAAAGTGTCATCTCTTGGCTTTGCCTGTTTACATTTTACTTTGACAACTGCCATATGTGATGCGTTCTGTTGTAAGTTATTTGTGTTTGTCAGGCTGAGCCTGATAGGCCTGTCTTTTTTACTTGTACAGTATATATTTAAGTAAATATTAAGAAATATATGGTCTTGTTTCAATTTTCTTGAGTTTAAATTGATATAAAATGTCAATCTTTTAGTGGCAAGACACACCGCAGTTATTTCAAGAAGACTTAAAAACCACATATTTAGTTTCATGTGTCAACGATAGCCCTGAGGGGAGTAACAAATGTATAGCAGTCAGAGTTGCTTGACGTTGGAGACGTCCCAGCGTGGGATTTTTTCCTTATTGACGTACAGACGTTAACCCATATATGGTCAACTTTGTTGCCAAACGTCACACTACGACGAGGTTTCCGGGAACTCCCACCTACATTGCCCGTCAGAAATGCAACGCTCTTCCTTTCACACCACATTGTTTGTGTGTGTGTAAATGAAGAGGTTTGTCAATGAGTGGTTTATAAAGGCTAGGGGAGTTTCCCCATTCTGCTTTCAATTTCTCAAAACAAGTCGTGAGAATAAGTTCAGGAAAATGGTTGCAATAGTTCCAGACATGTGCAAAGTGGGCTATAATTTTTGTGGTTACAGTGCTAGAGAATTTATACCAAACAAAGCTCTCAGACTCAAATGTTGTGGACTCCGTCACAGATAAAACTAATGGATCCAGGCCAAACAAAATTACATAAAATTAATATGATAAAAGGGGATTGTTGTGTCTGGTTAAATAGTTTCCTTATCTTAAATATTCTAGTACCTTTAGGTTTTATGGAAAAAACAGATACATTTCCTATTATTTCACTGGCATATATTTCCTGGGTGCAAAGCATACTGGACTGCAGTAGAATGACTATTCTCATTAAATCATTCTCAACAACAAAAACTTTCCAAGTGAGTTCCCTTGCCCCCAGTTTGGCAATGTTAAATTGTTTTGGTTGCTGTCATGTTGTGAGTCAACACCACGGCAATTCCAGCATTAACCAAGACTCTGAAACCTCAAGATGTGCCAGGCACACCTCCCAGGTCCTTTGCACCCTGTAATTTCCCAACACTTTGGTCAAGTCAAGAACTGCGTAGAACAAAGGACACATTAGAAGTGCTATGGCGCCGCCTAGTGGTCAAAAGGGAACTTTGACAATGCACTTCACCTTAGTTTGACACAAAAACAGACATGTCAATCAGTTTCCCACTCCTTTAATGATGGCAGAAAGATTCATAAATGTAAAAAATAATCAACACTTTCCTGAAAAAGAAACAAGTATACTTTCAGTGCTCAAGACTATGAGGCCGCCCCACTGGTTACCAGACGTACAAAGATAAGATTTGCAACAACAAAGGATTTGTATCTAACAATTTCCACATTTGTTAGTCTGAGGTTGTGTGCCAATAAGAGACTGCTTCACAGGGAAACTTCTGATCTGAAGGTAAGTGCTATGGTTAGGAAGTCGACGAGACGTTCACATTTACTGCTTGGAGAAGAACTCCTTGCTCTTCTGGACATCAGGGATGATGGTATCGCTTCCTGGTTTCCAGCCAGCAGGGCACACTGTATGAGGAAGGAGAACATTAAAGTCCAATGCTGGGCATCAGTGACAGACAATTTAACTTTACATACTAGTGATGCGCGGATCGCAGCTATATCCGTAGACACCACAGATCAGGTGGGCCGGGTCATATAAACAAACATTTTGATTAATAGCGGATAGGTTGCAGTTGATTGAAATAATACATAATTAATGAAAACTACGGTCTTGCAGCAATCCCGCTGCAGCAAACAATCTCCTCATTGAGAGAAATGCTGAGCACATTTATGCACGAGACACAGCTGTTAAATTTGTTTCTATACATCCAAAAAGGTCCCACACACAGTCCAGGTTCATACAGTGAAATTGTTTGGACCAAAACCGCCGTCCTCCTGATAAAGGCTGAGCTGAGCACTGTCAGAGCTGTCTAAAAAAAAAATATTTCATTCACTTTAATTCTGTTTCGCCTGGAGAGTTTCCACTGTCCTGTCAAGTTTATGACTACAGTTTTTTGTTTTGTTCCACGGTATTTGCTGCAGTGACATTACTGCGCGCATGGAAACTTTTGAAGCGGAGTGAAATGTCGGTCTCTAAATCGGAGAAAATAATTAATTCGGGTGGGCGGATGGTTTATGTGTACATGCCGATTCGGATGACATCAGAGCTGATCCGCGCATCACTATTACATACATAGAGAATAAAGTCCATGTAATAACACACAGTAGCATAAACTGATAATAGAAGGTTTCAAGTGACCCCTCTAAGGCAATTCAAAAACCCCAACCATCTCATTTGCACTTAAGGAGTTCAAAATGATAATACTGGAGTTTTAACAGATGACGTTCATTCTCTCTATAGAGGTGGACAAAAATAATTTTTAAAAATTTATATTTTACTTACCCTCGCCAAATTTGTCAGTATGTTGGAAGGCCTGGACCAGGCGCAAGGTTTCATCCACAGAGCGGCCAACAGGCAAGTCATTGATTGTGATCTGCCTCAAAATGCCCTTGTCGTCAATCACAAACAGGCCCCTGAATGGGACAAAGTGAAAGGTTGGACTGTGATGCAACACACAGGGCACTCCTGGTCATGTGGCAGCGTACTCCGCTCCTGAGATTAGGGCTTGTACTCGTGGTACAAAGCTCCAAAACAGTTATTCACCACATAAATACCATGCTAGTAAATTTAGATGCTAAATACATGTTGCTTTGTCGTTCTGTCATTTGTGTTCTCATCGGGGTTCGCGCACATTTTCACAGACAAAATTTCAAAACTTTTCCATGACTTTTCAAGGGCCCATAATAAAATTTCTATGACAATTCACAACCTATAAATAAATGAACAGAGGAGAAATTGAAGGAGCATAATGTAGTCATGCATTGACGCATGTTACATTATACCAACAGCAACAGGAATTTGGACTTGCACATCAAAACGTAACACGGAAGATGATCCACGGAAGATGCCTGTAATTAATTTCATCATAGGCAGCAAATTTAAATTCTGTGAGTTTTCCAAAACTTTTGATGATTTTACTTAATTTCATGACTTTTCCAGGCCTGGAAAATGAGATTTTAAAAATCCATGAGTTTTCCAGGTTTTCCATGACCGTGGAAACCATGTTTTCATGTTATAGACACATACACAACTGGCATACCAAACTAAAGTGTATGTCGTCAAAGAAAATTGTTACAAAAAAATCAGACAACGGTAACAGCTGCCCCATTTACCCTATGTTCACTTCAAAGCTGTGGAGGGGGTTTGTAACTTAGCAGAGCAGAGCAAATATTTACATTCTAACAAACCTGTCATTTTGCTCTGAGTTAGCTGATACGTCAGAGTGACTGTCCTCCAGGCCAAAATGTACTAGTTTTTATTTAAGTAACAGCACTTCAAACACGGAGGTACCAAAGATATTTTATCCATCATCTGGGCTGCACATGTAAAAAAAGTGCTTATTTCCAGTCTGACCACATTTCATTCTTAAACGGAGATTCTAAATTAAAGTATATTAACTTTGCCTGTGCCAGGCCCACCCACACATGGTGATACTATTCTGTTTGACTGAATTCTCTGATAGAAACAATCTCAAGTTTTTAACCTGCTTCTCTATAATCATTTGAGATTTGTAAAATGTGAAAACGGGCACAAAGTTAGTAATCCTCTGCCTGATAAGTATGGAAAAAGGTGCGTATATGCTCCCCAAAAGCAATGTTATTTGGGAGCATTAGGGGCAAACAGGAAAATAATTGGGTGAGAACAAAAGTGAACACACACCTAACATGCTTGAGCACCACTTTAGTTTACACAAAGCAAATTGGGCTATGCTGGGAACTGTGTGCATTGTGAGTGTTCATGCACGAGGAGTGACGCCTGTGTAAGGCTGTAGGCAGTTAAATGTATTTACTTAAACATGAGCACAATAAGTCAGTCGATGAAAGATAAACATCCTGAACCAATCTGAACACATGAAATATGCCTAACCTGTAGGCAATGCCGTCTCCCTCCTTCAGAACACCATAGTCTGTGGAGATGGACTGATTGAGGTCTGCCACCAGGGGGATGTTCATGGGACCCAGACCTCCCTGCTTCCTTGGTGTGTTGATCCTACAGGAACCAAATAACAATAAATAAATAAAAAAGATGCTGCCATTAGCATCTGTTCATTTAATCCAATTAAAACAATTCAGTGCAGGGTAGCATACATACGGTACCAATATTACAAGATAACATTAGTTTCACTGATTCATATCTAAGTGTTTGAAACATTAAAACCTACCTGAGCACAGTGAACATTGTCTATAGTGTGTTTATAGACAAATTCAGCTGTAATATTAAGGTGAAGGCACAAATCACATGCAAACTTGTCTTAAATGGTATACTCGGACAAGCACTTTCCAAAATCAAGTCACATCAATGACTTGGGGTGGGGGTGCAGTAGGGCAAACAGTATACAATATAAATTTAATTACTATTTCTTAATGAAACTGCGCTAAAATGTGGCTATTTCTGCAACAAGACATGAGTGAAGATGCCCCCTTGAGGCCCATTAAGAAATACTAAGACACTGGTCATCAGTAGGTGGTCCAACAGGAAACATTTACACAATATGTTTAAAATCAAACTGTACGTAATACATTCCAACCCAGAATACCACACACATCCCCTTCCCTGACAAATTAAAAACTTTTTCAAGACTCTCTCAGTTGGATCTCTGCCATTCTGCCTTCTTCTGAGGCTGGGGGATCCTGAAATTCAAAATTCAAGCCCTTTTCAACACCAGTCTCTGATATTGGCCAATTGTAAGATCAATTTCAAGCCTTGAATTTTAAATTTGATTTTCAAGACTTTTTATGACCTGTAGAAAATCCGATAGACTACACAAAGGGGAGCAGGTCCCAATTTATTACCAACAGTTCAGACCAAAGTCCTGGACGATTTCTTCTAGAAAGTAATTTTACTGACCTAAATGACCGTTAGCTCTTTTAAGTGCATGGCGAGCCAGAGACCTTATCAATACTAAGCAGACTGGCAGAGTGAGAAGAGATAAAATGGGGAGGGCGTTGCCCAGTATCTGCTAAAACCCTAACAATGTACAATTTATCTGGAAATTGTACACCGATTAAATTAAATAAACTCAAGTCATAACTGCAAACTATTCCTTTCAGTTCACAACTTGCGCCGCTCACCAGGCCAAGTGACTGAAGTGCGAGTCTGTAGAGGCGGCGATGACTTCGCAGTTGATGCTGCGGAACTCTGCTGCCCTGTCACTGAAAGCCACGATCTCAGTGGGGCACACAAACGTGAAGTCCAGGGGATAGAAGAAGAAGACCACATACTTCCCTGAAGGGTACAAGAGGGGAGATGGAGTGGCCGTAAACATATAAATCCCACAAAGTCAAAGACAAGGATATCGAACAGGGTGTTGTGACAAGGGAAAACGGGCCGTTACCTTTGTAGTCTGACAACTTGATGTCCTTAAACTCCCCATTTACTACAGCTGTGGCTTTGAATTCTGGGGCAGGCTTGCCAATCATAGCTTTTCCAGAGGACATGGTGTTGGTGTCAGTTGACTGGGGGAGAGAAAATATGAAATACAGTCAATAGATCTGCTCTGATGCGAATAGACCAACACAGATAATGCTGACTGGATGGACATCAGGCTCTTCTGAATCTCTGATAGCAGTTTGTGCAACAAATGGAAAAACTGAAGCGGAATTAAGATTATGAGCTCCTAACGGGCAAGGCTTAACCCACTCCCAGGTTTTGCAACCCTTTGATAATATGCACATGTATGCAGTGTCACATGCAAGTCAGTTGTTTAGCTGGCCGGGAACAATGGTCTATTAACAAGCTTACATAATGATGACAGGCATAAAGCAATAAGGGTAACACAAGTAGGATGTATACGTTTTGGCGTTAGTTTGAAGTTTACGGATGTGTTGTTTCAGTTGTTTAACCCCTTGCGATATTTAGCGAAGGAAAATATTATTGAGTTATGAATGCGTTGCTTCATTTCGGCCTGCAATAATAGCCGTGTCGGCGTTCACCATCTCCTTTGCAAACACTTAAAATGGATGGTAAAATACATAAATTTTGACAGAAGAAATGCAGCTGTTACTTCATTTGTTCACGGCGGTCTCAATTTTGTTAGACTGTCGCATATAACCCATTTTAATTCATTTGCCGTCTTGCATAAATTACACACACACGTGCAGCAATAATTTTTGAAAGTTTAGCTGCACCTAACGTTTCCTTTAATGTTGCTGTGCGAGAAATGGCTTTGAATTTATTTCGTTAGAGATGAAATGTAGTAGGGCAGCTAGCGCTGAACAAATCGAAGTGCCACTGGCCCATCTTTGCTATACCACAGGGACAAAGAACAAGCTAGAATGAGGGCGAAGTGCAAGGAGGAGGGGAGTAATTGACCCTCACTGTCTAGCTAGCTTAGCTCAATCTAGTAAATCAGTTTCCTTCATGCGCTCTTTTTTCCCGATCAAAGAGTCATTATAACCTTGGCCATGCATTGCATACATAACTGAACTCTCCGCCTGGCTGAAGGATGAGACAAAAATTATTTTAAAATATACTTACGTCTTACGAAAAGGCGAAAAGTAGCTTGGGACGGCAGAGTAGTACTGCGGCTAAATGAAGAAGAACTGAGAAAGACTGCTTGCCGCTGGCTGCAAGGAGTGGGCGGGGCCAGCCACAGTCTCTGGAAGTGAAAAGCAGCTCGCAACAGTTTTTCTTTCAAAATAAAATGGAGTGGACTTTCAAACATCTTTGCAAATATTTCTGTTATGATTCTTTCAGTACTTTATTGTCAAGTGTTCTTAATAGGATTTATTAATTAATTATGACACGTTTAGCTATCAAAATACATAAGGTTATCTAAGGTTATCTCATAAAGTGGCCCAGCAAAGTTCACACACTTGGCCGTTATTTGAACAGTAACATTATTTTGAAGTTGCATGTGTTTGCACCTTGCACCCGGGATCTTACCTCTCGTTGATAACGCCAGTGCATGCCTAACTTACTTGATAACACTGTCTGTTTATACTTTTAGGTAAGGTAAATTTCATATATAGATAACGAACCAAGTCTAAGTTCTAGTCGAGGCCATGGAATGCTTTTTGGTCGCTATATCCCCATAATACAATTAAATTAAGCAAACAAGTAAGTTAGCTAGCGAGGATAGGTGCCATAGCAAAACAATAGTAGCAACCCAAGATAGCCTAACGTTAGCTTGCACAGCTTTAAAGATTTTCATCCTAGCTTCTTGGCAGTACGTTGAGTTGTGTAACAGAGATAACATTAAAAATCAAACTGTGAAATCAAAGGTCTTTTATCAGCAGTGAAAAATAACGACAGTTGCAACGATAACGTTGTCATGGTGAAGTTAACCAACGCTTGCTTATTGTTGCGTGAAATTGTGCTATGTCAGATTAACGTTTTTAATTGTTAGTCGTCTAGTGAATGTAGGCAGAGAAGACCGCGAGTAAATGTCGTTTAGTCTTGACACCATCAGTAAGCTACAAATTTACTTTGAAATCTATTGTGAAAAATAATTGCATATTGGCTTCTTTATTATCCTAATTAAGATTAAACTTACGTTACAGTTGACGCTATACGTCTGTTTCGTTTTTGTCTTTGACAGCTGACGAGAGAACTGATTTGATATTCACCCTTCACACCTTCCTTCTTCAAGGACGTCAGCATCCTCATCCCTCAAAATAAGCCCTCAAAGTTATCAACAGCCATGGATTCAAACAGTAAGACAGATGATGGAATAGAGGGGACATATATAAACAAGCTCACCATATAATTTTTGGATAATTATGTAATCTTGGTGGCACTTCAGCAATAACTTAATTGAAAGATTTGATAGTATGATATTTGCTGGACCATGAACTAAATCCAAAAGAGGGCTAATTACAAAAAAATGCACACATTACTGTGTTAGTTTGCAGCTTTCTTACATCCATATTCATTGGCTGGCTATTCATATTTTAATTCATCATCAACTCTCATGTGTAGATATAGGTAACTATCATAGTGCTTTTGATTATTGAAAAATTCCTCTTAACCATCTTTATGGAAAACCAAAGTGGGGACTTGTGAGGCATCAATAAATGTACTTGTTATTTCTGAAAACACACTTGGTACAAAATCCAAGATTGATCAGGACTCCAAAATCAATATCCATATGCACTTTAATGTGTGAATCACTTTTCCTGGCTTAATTTGTGTGTTCACCATTGCCAATCACTTTCCAACTTGATGTGAGTGGGAGTTGATGAAACTGCAAGGCAGTGGCAAGAACTGGAATGTAGACATACCTAGTGTTCTTTTTTTTCCCTCACAGTTAGATTGACATTACCTCAAACTCTCACACTCAGTTTCTCTTTCATTTGTAATGACAACTTTCCTTCTGAACCACCCCACAGTAGCCCCACAGCCAGTCATGTGCGAGGTCTGTGGAACATACTTTGAGACTCGACGAGGGCTTTCAAGCCATGCCCGCCTGCATCTCCGGCAGCTTGGTGTGACACTGTCAGAAAGTAGCGGAGCTCCCATAGAACTGCTCTACCAAATCATCCAGGAGAGAGATGGCTCCCTCCCCAACTTCGCAACAGCCTCACCTGCACCCGCGCTCACCGATTCCAAAAAAGCAACTCAGCAGGAGTCCAGGACACCTTCACGTCTACAGGACAGGGGCTCCTCCTCCAAAGCAGGAGGTAAAGTCATGACAGCTCCACAAAACACATCATCTCAGGGATCTCCAGCCAATTTGAAGGAGTCGGCTGTCTCTTCCCTTCCTTCGTCCTCCTCTGCTCTCAGGGCAGCTGAATCTAGAATTAGTGAGGGCAGCAGCTCAACCTCTATAGGGTCTCATCAGCCTTCTGCCAAGCCACTTTGGGCGCCACAGGAAACTGATGCCCCTCTCACCTTAGGTATGGCTGAATTCTGGACATTTACTTTGAAGAAATGTTGAAAAAAATAGTGTGGGGGTACCTCTACATACAAGAAAGTTATACTCTGTTCTTTTAAACTTATGTGGTTAGTGAACATCACCAAACAACATTTTCTTACCCCTTCCTTCCTATTTCTGTTTTTTCAGCTTCTCACACCAATGATGAGATTCACGTGTGCCAGCTTTGTGGCTCCTGGTATGAAACACGCAAAGGCCTGTCCAGTCACGCCCGAGCCCATCTGCGCCAGCTTGGAATAGCAGACAGTGACACCAAGGGTAGCCCCATAGAATTCCTTTACAAGATCATGGAGGATGAGGACTTCAAGCCCACTGAGAGTGAGCAACAGGAGCCATTGAACTTAGACAGCCAGCCTAAATCGTCCGCCAAATTCCCCTCTCATCTGTCTCCAGCCGTGTCCAAAGAATCCCTTTCATCCAGCCCTCTGCAGTCTCCCCCCAGCAAGCGAGCTAAAGCCTCAGAGGTGTTTGCCTGCGTTCTGTGCGGGGAGGAGTTTGAGAATCGTAAAGGCCTGGCCAGCCACTCGCGGTCTCACCTGCGTCAGATCGGCGTGGTCGACTTGCTGGGGAAAAGCTCTGCTATCGAAACAGTCCAGGAGCTGGTCAGCAGTGGCGTGTTAGATGTCATGCAGCCCCCTAAAACAAACACTACTACCAGCTCAGCTGTAGCATCATCTCCAGCCCCGCCCACTCCCCCAGCTCCAGCTCCACATGCACCCACATCCCCATCCCCGTCCCCAGCTTTAGCCAAGTCCCATTCTCCATTCTCCTCTCCATCGCTCTCCCCATCCCCTGCAAAATACACGCAGCCTCCTCTCTCAACTGCCAGCCGGGCCCCAAAGGCTAAGAAAGGCTTTCGGCTAGCAGTGGATCCCCTACATAGGAAACCCAAGCCTGAGCCAATGGAAATTGAGATGTCTATTCCACCGCAAGCATGCAGCAGTACCATCAACTCTCCAACTCAGAGGATGCCTAGCCCTGCCATAAACTCAGAGTCTCTCAATGCAGGTAAAGCAGGCAACCATAACTCCAATTAATTTCATGTTTAATGCATACACTCAGTAAGTTTGACATACCCCTGGTATTTTGTATTTGTATGGAAGTTTTGATGTATGGCTCCCAATTCTCAGTGTCCTCCACACACACAGAATCCGTTCCAGCAGTCCTTTGCGACTTCTGCGGCCAGCTGTTCGACACCCGCAAGGCCCTGTCGTGCCACGTCCGTGCCCACCTGCGCTATCTTGGGCTCACCTGGTCAGTCAACACATCTCCAATCGACCTCCTCAAAGAGTTCATGATCCATGGTCACAAAGTCAAAAAGGAGTCGGCCTCAGGAAAAGCCATGTGGGCCCCTCAAGGCTCCAAGAGGCCCCTGGACAGCCTGCTGTCAGAGGACTCAGCCAACAAGGCTTGTGCTGCACCCCTGGACTTTTCCCTGAGAGAGAAATCTCTGGCTGGCAAGAGCGGGACGTCACACACTGGTAAGGTATCAACACCAGTGTTCATTACCATGAACAGGCACATACTGTGGGGGTTATCCTGAGAAATGTAAGAAATCACTGACTGAAGTAGAAGTGGACAAGGCAAACAGTCGTGAGAGAAATGATCATGCACACACCAAAAACGAAATTGCAGCACTTCATCACAAAGTGTCTCCTGGAACACATTGAACATTGATGCTATATAAAACTGTAAGAGTATTAGAGAGTAGATTTTTCCTTTAACGCCACTCTGCAGTCAGAATGACACAGAGTTGTCATTTATACTTTAAATGATATATTGTGATACAAGACTGTGTACGACAATACAGGGAGACAAATAGACTACAGTGGTCATTCCTGCAGGTCATGGAATCCAAACATATTTTGGTGGTCTGATATAGAGGTCTTCACGGGTTCTAAAATTTGTGCCCGAATCCATAAAGACCCGGAAATGTACCACCCGTAACCGAACCAGACCCATCTATTATGGGTCTGGTCCCAGACCCACACAGAACCGAGAAATGTCAGACCTGAACCTGGCTGGGAGAGACTTACCTGATCAGTACCGATTTCACAGCTGATTGCTATTAACAAGTTAATGTGAATTTACAAGTTGTCAAAACAAAACTTTATGTCTTACCTAACGTAACGTTAGTGGGCTTCTCCTCTGTGCCTGGCCGTGACGCGTATAATCTGTCCCCCCTTGTCAAGAAAGATGGTAAAATACATCCAGGTATAGAGCATCTTTGCTCTCTCATCCTAATGTTACAGTGTTGCGATACACACACACACACACACACACACACACACACAGCATGTGATCTGATCCATCCAGGTATTCTACATAATGTTAAACAGACCTGGGTCCTGGGTCAGGTCTCAGGTCCTAGAGTTTGGATGGACCAGTGAAGACCTCTAGTCTGATCCCTGCATTGGCACTTCAAAATTAACAGAGTTTGGAGCTGAATCTTGGAACCAGGTCAAATTATTTGCCTGCAGCCATTGAAAATAATAGATGCATTTGTTGATGCTAGCATCTGATGCTGTCTTGTGAGCCTTAAAGGAAAAACAGCAGAGAACGTCTGTGGTGGTTTTATAATATTTAAATAATCCATTTACAGACTGCCTTAAAGACCTATTTTCAATGAAACAATCTACAGTAATTCTGAAATTGTTTTCCAGTATACTTGTCTAAACATGCGTCCTCTCTCTTCACCTGTGGTTTCAGACACGTCCTGTGAGCTCTGTGGGTTTGACTTCGACAACCGCAAGGCCCTGGCCAGCCACGCACGAGCCCACCTCAGACAGCTGGGTGTGACCGAGTGGAAGGGAGACGGGATGTCGGGCTCGCCTATTGAACTCCTCAGTGAATTGATCCGGAAGGAGCCTACCAAGGTGGCACAAATAACCCGACGTTATCGCATGGGAGACCTCTACATCAAGAAGGTTGGTCTCGTTCCGTTGCCAAAAGAGTGTGTTATAGTATTGCTCCTTAAACTGCTGAATAAAAGTCACCAAGGAATTTTCCCTGGTGACTTTATTTCTTTATTTCTTTATTTCTCAACTTTTTTGCCCTGTTGTTTCTCACATTTTGGTACATATGAAGTGTGTGTAGTGTGAAGTAAAATCTGCGTGTTTTCTTCCAGTCCCAGCGAGCGGCCTCCTCTCCCTCTGTATCCACAGACTCAGACTCTCTGCCTGGCAGCAGCCTGAAGCCTTTGGGGCTGCAGCCGGAGCACAGGATGGGCAGAGAGGAGTTTGGGGTCACCGGTGGGTCGTCCAGAGCAGCTCAGGAACGAACACAGATGGAGAGGGGCCACACGCTGACGCAGACTGCCCGCAGTGACCTCGGTGTGCGCTCCCCAAGGGGTAAGAGGGAAGAACAAGACTTAACGGCCCTGCTGGAAATCTGTATAAGAGACAGTTCATATAAACACCAAAGTGCCATCTTGTTATTAAAAACCTTCTTGGCTTTTTCTGTTGGGGTTTGTTGCCTACACAACACACTAGGCTGCTGTAGATCTGCAGTTTGTGTAGGAAATATGTGTTATAAACAAATGCAGGCTCAGCAGATGGAAACAAATGTCACTCTCCGGATTATATAGGACACTATAGCAACTCATAATGTTTTTGGCACTATGAGTATGCCATAGTGCCTGAGTTTGGCACTATGGTTACGGCAGTATCTCTGCCTTTCCTGAAAGAAAAGTGAATCTGTGTACGTCTCTTGCTCCTTAAATGATCGCACGCTGATATTTTTGTCACTTTGATTATGAAGATGCATCCTGAAAGAAAATGGCTTTGTTTTATATGATAAAACTCAAAAATTGTTTGTAACCATGGTGGGCTGCCACAATAGGGAAACACAGACTAAACTACCATTGTGACGACGTCTCCCTGCTAATAATGAGACCCAGCAGTCTCGCAACCAGTGAGACCTTAATTCAAACCCCAACTCACAAGACCTAAACACTGAAAAGACAGACTCATTGACATTACCATCTATAGAGTCTGTACTATCACTAGCAGGACAGAAATCCAACAAACAGACATGGTCACTCTATAACAGATAAACATGTTTCTTTTCTCCCTCTGTGTTTTTTTCAGGGCTGCACCCCCCAAAACACTCTGTGCCAAGACGGGAAGAAAACCGGGACACAAACTCCCAGCAGCCTTCACGGTCTGGGAACATCCCGGCTCTGCTGCCCAAGCCCCCTCTCACTCCACTGGTCAAGCTGGTGGGCAAAGTCTATTCACTCAAGTGCAGGTCAGTCTCAAAGATTGAACAATAACATACCCACACTGCAGCTGTATTCAGTGAAAGTGTATTGGAACTAGCAAATAAAATCATTGCCTGGAGGGTCTCTCTGTTTGTTGAAGGTTGTGTTGGCTGTGGCTTTCACAAAGATTGTTTTCATTTGTGCAGAATAGGAAACTTAAGAAATCACTGTACAAGATGAACAGATGCAAACGTGTAGGCCAAGATAATGTGATATAATTAACTATGCAAGTGAGAGCTAGTTTTACTTCTTCTTACACAATTGACACCACACTTCTCTCTGCCCTGTTGCTCAGGTTCTGTGAGGAAGTGTTTCATGGACCTTTGTCCATTCAAGAGGACTGGATCACCCACCTGCAGAAACACATCCTGGCACTGGGCTACAAGGGCAAAGCATCTCCCTCTCCTGCACCCGTGGCGACTCCAGCCTTTGTGGATCCGGTGGCTGTCTAGTCAGCTTACTGTTTCGGTGATTTCAAGCAGCCTAATCCTCAACGTGTCAGTCTGATGCCTTCTGATCACCAGCTTTTCTGCAGGGTGAAGGTTTGGTGCAGTGGGTGAGCACCGAATCTGGTATGAAGAACATAGGAAGCACACGGCACAGCAGGCTGAGGCAGACGAGAATGACTCAGTTTGAACAAGAGCAAGTAATCACTTGGATCATAATTATGGGGAAAAGAAGTGGAAAGAACACGGTTCTTCTCTGTATTTTTACGTAAAAGGTCAGCTATGAATTGTGTTTTGTTTTCCTGTATTGTTTGTGCTGCTATGAATTATCAGCAAAGCACAAATTAAATGTCTGTGTTATGTCCTGTAGAGGGCGAATGTGAGCCATTTCAGAAAACACAGCCCTGTCAGGTGAAGGCTAAAAACCACTGGATGTGCTTTAAAAAATGTTTCATTCCAACATCTACAGGAGGAACGTTCATGGTTCATATAGACTCCATTCTTTTTTAGATGATCAGTCACACAAGTGGTTTCTTCTTCGTGGTGCACACATTCCTTGTTTTTGTGCATTTCATGTGTGTTTGGTGTGAATTTTACCATTTTTACCGTTAACAAATGAGATGTCAGGCTCTCAATTACAGAACGGCCCGGGTCAAAATGAAATTAATCCAATCTGTTTTCTTCTGAAGGACCAGACTTGTATGCCTGGAATTTCACAATTTCTTTCTTTTTATTAATTCTTTATAAAGTTTTATTTTCACACTATAATAATTTAGAATGCCTTTATTTTATCTATCAAATAAAAATGTTTTTCAATAACACATTATTGATGCCAGAGACTTACACATTGATAAGTCATCTGTTTATGTCCTATTGCAGACAGCTGGGAAGCAGAAAGTCAATTTTCCAAAGCAAAACAAGGTTTTAACAATTGTGAACATAGCAACAGGCAAATAGAGAGACAAATATTTATTTTCGAACGCTCTCTGCAGCTACAACTCTGTCACGTGCTGTTTTTAATATTTATACTCTTGTAACATTCTACATTATTGCTAAATAAATGATATTCTGTCTTCTGTATAATCATACATGAAATTTCTTCCTACAGATGTATAAATGTCTTCCCTTGCACTTCACATTTTACTTTTGACTGAATTCAAAAGTTCATATTTAAAACTCCAGACACTCCCAACAGCCTGGACCTTCCCACAGTCCAGACTCCTGGCTGCCAGTTCTCTCTGAGATAAAGAGGATCTACATCCATGTTGCCAATGCACGTACACGTCTTAAAGTAGAGGCGCAGACAGGATCTGTCAGATGAACCGAACAGATTGAAGCTTTGTCCCATCAATTCACACTAATTTTCTCTCCTTCCATGCACACACACGCTTACACACTCCCACTAACTTCTCCTATGATTTCCCGTCCTGCATTAGAAGCACTGATGCCTCCTATTGTTTCTCTATTTTCCATCAGGTTGTTTCTGTTGTCATTCAGATTGTGTTATCCAGTTATCCATTTGTGTCTTAACTTGTCATCTTTTTTTGAGGAATGTATTTATTGGGATTTTAATCTATTAAACTACAGGAAAAACACAACTGAACAACATGGCTAGTCATGTACTGCAGTTTTTGTTTTTTCAGGTAAAGATTTTTACTATCCCCCCTTTTATAATCTCAGCTGTAGCTCTAGATCTCATATTTTTGTATGATCATTTTACATTTTTTATTGTTCAGCTTGTATTTTAGTTGTGTGACTGTAAGCTTAAACTAGGCCTGAAATATGATTTGTCATTTTTCATTTTAATTTTGAGAAGCTCTGTCCTTCCTGTCAACATAGTTTTTTATAGAGTGTTTTGTCCAACTATGTCAAACAGTGTCAAACTGTTCAGGATGGACGTTCCAAGAATTGAGAGGGGAACAAAAGCCCTTTGTTTTTTATTTTACGAGTCATTTTCCATGGTATGGCTTTTTCCCATCCTCGTGAAGCGCTGTCAGCCCCCAGTACAGTGAAACAAAACAAAACTGCACAACAACAAAGCTACAGCAGTGACTTTGTTGGAACAAACCATGAAATCAAACATTTATATGCTTGTATGAATATATTCTTGTGTATCCGTCACAAGGTCAGATACATTTAAATCCAGACCACTTTTGTGTTGTCCATAATTTTAACCTTTCTTCTCATCTGAAGCGATATGATTGTTGTGTCTCGGGCTCGGTAAAATATTTTCAGCTTTGACACTCAGGCCGACAAGGATGTAATTTCTTCTGTCTGAGGAATGCCTGAACTATACGGTGAATGACAGTCTGTGAGCGGCCTGTGGCCAGACTGTATCCAGTGATGGTATTTTTCGATTTTTCACTCCCCTCCACAGATCTGTGTCCCATTTGCAGATCGCTTCTGTTCTGGTGGAGCCAAGAGCTCCAAAAAATTTCCATTGTTTGACTCATCCCTCCAAAAACTTCCACCGTCGTAACACTCTTTGCCTCCCAGGTTGGGACTAAACGAGAATTCATTAGTGGACAAAATTACATGGAAACATTCAGTCCAAACTGTTACATCTCCATTGTGTTAACAGATCATGTGTAATATGAAGGATTGCATTTTTTTTTAAATTGTTACATTTGTAGGTTTAAGATTTGTATGCCAGACTTTATATTCCAGCAGTGACTGGATTGTGTCAATTTTCTGATCTGATCTGATTTTGGAGCAACACTCTTCACATTTTCCTGCTGTTGTTGCTCTGGAGTCTTTGTTTATAATGTCTGTAGTGTAGTAGCTTCTTGTTATCCACCCTCCACCTTACACAGATCTTGTATCGACTTATTCTTAGTACCTGCGGCCCCGCAGACACCCATATAGAGTAATATGTGTGCTGCACCTCAACAGACCTTTTTCCCAGCAGCCACTCTGAAAAATCAGGCAAACACAGGTGTTACAAGTGATATTGATGACGGTTCAGTTCCTTTTAGGTCTAACAGAGACATTGTTCTGCTATTGTTCATGCTGTCTCATTGGAAAGACTCTGCTACACTGAAATGGAACAGAACCTTAATTAATACCATTAGTAACACCTGTGTTTACCTGCTGGATTCTGTGAAAAGGTCTATTTCACCTATTTTAGATTAAAAATATCTCTTGAGATGGCGCTGAATGAATTTCAGGACCTTTTATCCAGTATATAGTTTTAGCATCTTTGAAAGCTGGCACCAAAAATTACATCTGTTCAAATTTTTGTGTTGCTTTGGCATGTAAATGAATACTGCAGGTGAAAGATCCGCAGCACTGTGCCTCCCACGCTGTAATTCAGGTGCAGAAAGACAGAAATCCATATGCACTTATGGTCCTCAGTACATGGCCTTGGGACGGCTGAATGGCCTCTTTGTCAGTTACGGAAAACCACATCAAAGTTAAAAGAGGACGTACAGGTTTCCATACACCATGATGTCTGTTCTCCTCCATCCCTCTTCCTTTTCTCCCAGGCATTAGGGTTGTATTGATTATCCCTGGTGACTCGTTATAGGTGACCAGGTGGGTGGGTGTTGGGGGCTGGCTGTCTGCATACAATTTAATACCTTCGTGGTCTGTCTGCAGCCTCTGATAGGTAAGTCTTACGCCTGTTCCCCTGCCAGTTATACAAGCTAAAGACGTTTAAGGAGTGAGCAGAGATCCCAACTGGCACTGTCCGAACGACCTGTGCCCATATCCATTGATACCTGATGGCTCAATCACGAGAACGTGGGACCACATCAAAGCACTCAGTGGAGTGAGAGCCCAAATTAGGACCATATCTATCTTCTCTGTCCAGGGCTGAGGGATTTGGAGGATATGGCATAATAATTTTGGGCTTCTGACTGTGGTTTATGGGTTTTAAAGGATGAGGATCCATCTTGGCTCCATTTTGCGAGGAAACTGGATGGCTTAGTTCCCCACATACAGCAGCTATTACTGCTGACAAGACACCAGGCACAGATGTAGGCCAGTAATAGCAGAGATGTAGAAATATAGAGTAGAAATATTGTTACTTTACAGAGATTTTACTTAAAAATAAAATTGTTTGTATAAAAATTAAGAAAAGTGAAAGTTGTATCTTAATTTAAATGAAGACAGAGGAAAAGTTAGCGAGGAAAAGAGAATATTCATACAAATAGTTGCAGTGGTGACACAACAGGAAGACAAAGACAAGTTAGGTTTTTCTCATTCAAAAACAAAGACCTAGAATAAAGAGCAAAAACAAAGTGCAGCATGAATAAACAATTTGGTTCAGTGTCTCGCTTTTTTTGTCTAGCGTGAGATGCAAGAGACCCAACAAACGGTGCACTTTGTAGTTGATGTGATTTATAATGTAGGAGAGCACAACAATCCGTTCAAAACACTTTAGTACACCATGAACACTACAAAAAGAACGCTCAAAAAGTACAAATAAACAAAAAAACGACTCAGTTACAGTACTGACAAATGTAATCCATTACTTCCACTATGTTGAGTAATGATATACAGCTGTCCAGTGGGAAGACCGTCACACCACACCCACCATCACAATGTTTAGTCCTGGACTCTGACCGCTCCGTGCACCGCAGTTCTGATCAAAAGTTTTTAGCACTGAGAATGAAAGACAGGCAGGGTGTGTTTGGACAATGAGGAGATAATTCCCGGACTCAACACCAGCTGCAGCTCCAGTGATGATACACAGGTATTGATAACAATATCTAAAAACAGGTGGCAGGCTAATATATAAAGCATAAGTTTCCTGGTGATATCCAGATAACAGTGTATAAAACCATTTTACAGGCCCAGACTGCTCATGGAGCCTTTTCTCCCTTTGTAAACACAAGGTGAAGGTGGAGGGTGTGTTGATACAGAAGTTAACAGTTGTGAGTTTCAGGTTGTTATTTGGAAGGTAGTGAGAGGACGAAGGCTTTGGGCTAACCTTTGAAGAATTCATTCTTTCCTTCTAGCTTGGCGCTGACTCAGTGTCTGAAAGTGAATTCTCCAATATGCCTCTCGCATGATTTATATTATGTTCTGGGGCTTGGCAGGGGATGCAGTTTTCTCACACTGCTTGTGGCTTCGCAATCAGGCCTCTCAGAGGACAGATTCTCAAAGACTGACGCTGGCAGAGTTTCATCTGTACTTTTCCATTTTTGTCTTCTAGAGGTGGATATGTCATCCTAAATCACTGATGGAGGGCAAACTTTAAGTTTGAGGTTAGAAAACATCATTGTTCAGCCACAAATCACTTTTTATCAGAGGCAGAGAAATCCAGGCGAAGAACAGATATTTGCAAATATAATTTCTTATTTATTTCACTGATGTTGGTTGAAAAACAGGGTGCGCCACAGACTAGGTTCAGAGCACAGGATTAAATGTCTCCATGCTGCACTTTGCTGTGCTGTCATTTTCAGGGAATGTAGCTGCGATTAGGTCATCACAGCACAACTGGCTGCTCAGATTGCCAGTCCTGTCCCGCTGTCTCATCTTGCAGCGTTTTCCTGACACTGAACACCAGAGATAAGTGCAGACTCCTTCCCAGGGAGCCGTGCTGCTGGTGTCATCATGACAGAGCTCCCGAGGCTGGTCAGGCGACTTCACATAGCTTCTGACTTGAGGTTGCACAGGCCATATACACCGCAGATCTGGGATCAGTAGGGTTACATCACACAGATGGGAGTGGGTGGGCTGTGGTCATGTATTGTTCTCTGGGCTTGGGCTGCTCTCGCGTGTTTATTGTATTAGTTGCCTAAGACACAAACCTGAAGTCTGAAAAGCATCTTGAGAGTTTGGAATAAAGTGTATCTTAGCTGTGAATTGCTTTTGGGAAATAAAGCTTCAGGCAGACACAGCAGAAACGCAACGAATAACATTTGACTTACAGGCACCCTGGCTAACAACTACACCTCTGAGCCAGAGGAGAGAGCTTAACAACATGACGGGGTGTGTATGCTTGGAACTGCAAAACAGCATCTGCATTCACAATAGTTTTGAGATATTGAGAATTGTTTTACACATCTCATAGACAAACTAATGCAATCTTATTATTCTGCATTTTTTACCTGTGTAAATAAAAAAAAATCATATACAGACAAGAACCTTGTCATAACATATTTTTATTATACAAACAACGGCGGAACTTTCAAATTCCAAAGTCACAAATGACACACACATTTTATCCACACCAATTCATTTTCTATAGAGAGAGTGACTTTGATTGTTCCAGTATGTAAAATAATTACTCAATACCCAGACGTAAATGAGAGATCTGCCATAGAAATTCATAGTTGACTGTGTGGTAGTTGAAAAGAGCTTGTTTAACCCTGATCCAGTCTTGCTGATCTCTCACACAGCATTATGGTTACTAGCCTGTGTTTGTATGGAAAAATGACTTTAAGAGCACATCTGGGCTGTACGTGTGTGTATCTGTGTGTGTGTCTTCTATAAAACCTCCTTGATGCAAACAGGAAGCATGTCTGTCTATCTGTGTGTCTGCATCTGCCCATGTGTATGTGTAGTGTGTGTGTGTGTGTGTGTGTGTGTGTGTGGCTGGCTGGGACAGCGGGGGTGTCAGACAGCAGGTCAGACAGGCTGAGTTCAACCTCTGTGCAATCTGTCCTGTCACATCCAGACAGTGTGTGTTAGGACGAAGAAACACACAACTGCAGGGCCAATGAGCTGTGCAGAACAGAAGAGAACAGGATGCAAGGGAAGGGGAGGAAATTTCGAGTCAAACATAAATCAATGCCGGCTGCAGTGAGAGTGATAGTGTTATGCAACATCAAAACAGCAGTGTCACTTCTGATGCGGCATTACAGTCCACTGTAGGGCATACAGAGCGATCAGCCAGAGATTTTTGCGGTACTTATACACACAAATAACAACTTTCCCATAATTGGGTGGTTTGGTATCTAGGAAATCGTGGTATGACGTCATGTCTACAAGGACAGATGCCAGTCTTTCCATGAAAGTCAAACATCAGTGAGGTCTTTGGGGACCTGAGATTTTCTGCTTGACATATAAAGGGGACCGCAGTGATATAAAGAGACCCAGATGCCAGACTAGGTCTCAGAAATTCCTCCCCAGGGACGATCTTAGACACAAACACCATGTTCTCAAAAATTCAATCAGTTCATTTTTGACCCACCCAATCAAAGATCAGGGAAGGGACACTCCAACATTTTAAATATGAACCTGATTGGCCCACCACAGCACCATCACCAGGCCAGAAAGTCCCCAAGTTTCAAGCAGCAATATCTCAGACACACACACACAAAAATAAAATATATAAATATATAAATATAAATAAATAAATAAATAAATAGATACAAGCCAAATGCGCCCATGGTGACTCGCC
>OMLF01046862.1:0-10013 GCA_900302615.1 Holocentrus rufus
CCTTAGCTGCTATGCTAATCAAGTATTGCAGTACTGCATACAAACAACCTGGCTCTGCCCTATGCACCGGCACAATCAGGGAAAATCAACAAAATGTCAAAGTTCAGTGGCAGCCCAGGACCGCCAGGAAGGTACATTTCAGTTTTGGGAAGATGACGAGGAGAAATGGCACTAAATAAAATATCACATTTTTGGAGGATGCTTTCCCATGCATGAAGTATTCCTGCTCTCTCTTTCTGTAGGGAGCCATGTGAGCTGGGTACAAGAACACGCTCTGGTTTCCAGCCTTTTTTGTGATTAAAAAATCAATGTCTGCCTGTAAAACGCAGTTTAAACATTGATAAGCAGTGTCCCGAGAAAATCAATGGCTGAGCAATATTAACCTAATTCTCTCTAACGTAACCCTCTTGGGAAGCTCCCTCTGCTTTCCATTTCTCTTGCACAAGTCAAAACTCGACATTTCTCACAGACAGTTTTATTTTTTTATTTCTCTGAGGCAGAATGTAAAAGTTAGTGGCCACGAAACAGCAGAGAGGGCTGTTTGATGTGAGGGATGCGGCTCAGTGGGTTTCAGAGCCGCTCGGCCCTGACAGTCAGGCCGCTCTCCGGCCCGGCTGCTGTAATGAAGCCTGAGAGTGAGCCAGAGTCTGCAGCTCCCATATGACCTGCTGTGCAGCATATGTTAGCCCTCGTGCAGGCCACAGTGGCCACTGCTCTGCATCTAGCCTGAGCAGGAGGAAGCATGTGGGAATAGTGTTCTGCATCTGATGTGGAGCTGCTTCTCCCTCTCACCGAATAGGAGAAGAATATCTGCCCACTGGAAAATAAGCTGCTAATAATTTATTCATATCATACACTTCAAAAAAAATCTCCATCTCAATCTCAACATGTCATTTAGTCTCATCTTCAGTGTTAAAGGACTACTCTAACATTTTGGGCAAAATACCATGTTTCCAGTGTCACCTCTGTATGTCCACCGGGTCGGCTCCTATGGGGAGCCTTTCATGTTAGCTTAGCATAAAGACTTGAAGTCTACAGGAGTCATTAGCCTAGCTCTGTCAAAGTGTAAAAAAATTAAACCTTACAGCAACTCCCTGTCTTATTTAATCCGTATAGCAGCTCCTTGTCTTGTTGACACAATGTATCACATGTATTTGAAATACTTGTCTAGGAATTAAAAAAAAACAAAACAAACAAAAACAATTTTTAGGAGAAGTTAGCTAACTTAGCTTAGCATAAAGACTTCATGTCTTCATGCTAAGCTAACATGTAGGAACTGAACCAGTGGACGTACAGAGGTGAAAATATTACAAACATACCAATACAAACACTTTGTCTCAGTCTGGGTAAGTCGGAAACAGGGTATTCTGCCTAAAACTGTGGAGTATTCCTTTAAAATCTTGTTTTTCCTTAAACAAGTTCTTCAAACACTTTCATTTGTTTCAGTTTTCGTTAAAATTTTTCTGAGAACAAGTATAAATATGTTGAAACAAGGCAGAGTAAGGCTGGGGGTATGCTTCAAAAGATGTAAGACAAAAAGACAAAAACACCCCAGTGAGCAGGTCCTGGGACACCGAATGCAGTATAATCTGCAAGAACTACAGTTCTGTAGTTCATGCCAGCAGAGCGCGCTGACTGACGGCGAGTTCCCTGTTGAAAAACAACCTGGTGCAGGAAACTCTCGGAAACACAGTGCAACAATAGAAGAAGACGGCCATTTTTACTAGTGAATTGACTTTTATGAAAAAATGTATAATGTAAATTTGTTTTAGCTATTCTGGTAACAAAAAACTCCTATGATCCTAAAATATCCTATTATATTGCGTATGATATAAACGTTGTATAAACACATAAATGATCTGTTGGATAATTTTGGTGACAGGTATTCGTATGTGTTGAAAAACACTGGTTTGCTCTTTTTCGGTGGAGAGTGTCTGGCTTTGGACTTCAGTGTAAAAACACAGAAGTGTAAAAAACAGTATTTTCTGCAGCTGATGTAAAGTGAAAGTGAAGGACAGAGATCTATTTTGATCAGACTTATACATCAATAGTCAAACCAATAATTCTGGTGGCTGGGCGATGTTGAGGCTGTTACATTTAATATACGGGGAAACGCTGTGATGGTATTAGTTTTCTCTCAGCAACAATGGCCTTCTTCAGCTCGAGGTATACCTGACTACTATACACTAGAACACGGTGCAATACTCCTTTCCTTCTGATTATACAGAAGTCGGCTCTAAACTACACCAAACTGTATCTATAATGTCACTTTACTCTCTGAGGTCTTAAATAAAAGAAAAACAAACAAAAATCAAGTGCATAAATATGTTCGTTATGAATAAAGTGCACAAATAACTTCCCACTGCTACACAATGACAAATGAACAAAGCACATTGAAGTCAGTAGCTTCACATACAATATTTTGTATAAAATATAAGAAATGTAAATAAGATTCGGAAATACTGACTTTAGTCAGTGCTTTCGTTACCGTACACCTCAAAGGACGTATATCGATCTCAACAGCTACTAAACAAAGGAAAAATAGGAAATCTTCAACTTGAAATAAATGTACACTCCAAATGAAGTTTGAAAATAACAGACAGTCACTTAAATTCAGAGTACACTCACAAGTCTTGAAAGCTGACAGGGCAAGGGCAACTCCCCACACGGATCTGAACCACAGCAAAGCGGGCGCACACAATCCAGCAGCAACCAGGTCAATCGCCTCACTCAACAAAAACTCACAATAAACTGATACACAGCGCTTTTCAGTAATCTCTATGGATATTCATTGCAGATAACATAGTTTAACAACAAGTTTATCTTCAGATGCCTCTCCTTGGATCTCTGTTACAGTCTGTGCGGGAGTTGACACAAAATGGTGTTCTCAACTTTCTCGGGACTTGTAGTCAGTTCGCGTTGCTCCGTGGAGTTTCCATGACAACAGAGAGAGAGGGGAGGAACAGTGCCACTCTGTGGACAGAAGAGGGACTGCCATTTCCTCACTTGGCTACACATGTATGTTTGTTAACATCAGCTTGCCCAGGGACTACAGGTGGAAATTAGCACTTGTGCTACAACCTGGTACAATGCATCTCTCCTTTCTGAAGTTAATGTATATTGTACACTGTCCCTGTTCAAATAAATAAATATATGAAAATAAAACTTAAGTGCGAACTCTGCGCTCTGGCCTCAGTGGTGACGCGACAAGCCATGTGATGTCAGAACCAATCACAGACAGGGGGAGGGATCAGAAGTAGAAAAGACATAAGACAGAGTTCACAAAGCTCACCGAAAGAACAGGAAACGCCGCGTCTTGTGTCTTGCAAGACGTCTTTTCTCCCCGAAAGTTCTACTTTGTTTGAAGTATACTGTCTACTTAAGGCAGATCAGCCCACAAGGATCAAGAAAATGAAACTTGTTGATTAGCATTTGAAACAACTATCTCATCCCACTGGCAGATTGTGTTGGAAGAGAGAGATTTGAACACTGAATCACCTGCTAAGATGCAGGTGATTATCGGAGCTGATTTTGTTGTCTATGAGACCCAGAGAGCAGATCTCTGAAGGCAGGGGCAGTGAGTGGAAGGTGAGGTGAAAGGGAAAGTGAATGACTTCTGACTGTTCACCAGCTTTGTTTTAAGACAGAAAGGTAAGATAAGAGTAAATGAAACTTTACTGATCCACAAGGGGAAATGAGGTCAGTAGCAATGAGCACAAGCATACAGCAGGGGAAAATAACATTTAAACTCAAAAACTGAACATAAAATAAGAAAATAGAGCGGTAACAATCATGACTAGAATAAAAATAAAATAAAATAATGGTTTTATTCAGTAATGAAGTGAAAGTCCTAAACATTTGCTGATTCCAGCTTCCAAGGGCAGCAGGTTGTTGGAAGAAAAACAGCATTTAAACACTGAATATGAGACTACATAATGATGAGATGAAGATTTTCTGCAGTGGACTACCACGCTTGAACATTTCACAAGGTCACTGCGACTGTTTAGGGGAACACAAACCCACTCTTTTCTACCTGTTTTCCCCCTGTCACTGCAAAAGAAATCATCTGAACATATCCTTCAGTCTCATCTTCAATGTTCAAATATTGTTTTTATTCAAGCAAGGTCAAAAATCTGCCAGCAGGATGAGATAATCCCAATTGTTTCCGATGCACTTTCATTTGTCTCAGAGATTCTGGAGCAGAAATGTGTTGAAACAAAGCAGAATGAGGCAGATCAGCCTGTTAGGATCCAGAAAATGACACTTGATGCAAGAAAATTCTGCACTTGTTTAAAGGAAAACAAGACTTCAACACTCAGTATGACTTGTTAAGATGGCTTTTTTTTCTAGCATTCAAATGACTTTCCTGTGCCATACCTACTACAAAGAGAAAGTGAGTGTGTAGCGTGTGTGTGTGTGTGTGTGTGTGTGTGTGTGTTGCTCTGCTGCTGGCTTCCTCCCTGCGTCAGTCCGACTCAACCTGCTGGAACAGCTTTCCATGGCAGTCGGCCCTGACTGATTGCACTGCTTGTTAGGCTGTCTTTGATCATTAAGCAGAGCAATGTCACCGCCTTTAGTGTCATCAATTACAATTTGGCTATCGTCACTTTGATCTTGACAAATATTATCCCGGTTTTTAAGTTGTTGTTGGGCCACGTGGCTCTCAGACTCTCAGCTCCTTTCCTTGTTGCAAGACTTCTGATGAATAATTTACCTGCAAGGATTTTTTCCCCTCTCTCTCTCTCTCTCTCTCTCTCTCTGCTAAAGCTCAAACTTCACAGCCGGGGAGGAGTGAGTGAGGGAGACTGAAAAAAAGAGGAAGAGAGGCAGAAATGGAGAGAGATAGAGCTTTTGTCATGTGAATAGCTCATATTCCTTGGTGGTGGGACCTACATCTGTCCAGCCCATATGGCACCAGGGGCCAGTCTGGAGTCTCATTTCCACCCGATCAATAAATCCCCACGCCGCTCATCCGGACATCCAGGCCTCCAGAATGACCCAGATTCCCACTGGATTCAGATAAATGATGTTCTGTACATATTTGTCACTTGTTTATTTGCTTAGATGTACAGGAAACAAGAATAGATACGTACACAGTTTTCATTAGAAGTGTAATGATTTATTCATTTCATTGATGTATCAATTATAAATGTATCTGTCTTCAATAAGAGAAATAAAATTGCTGTGCCTTCTGCCTGAAGTGATGGAGAAAGTTTTGAATTGATTCATTCTACAAAAAAACCTAATGTACTGAGCTGATAGGATGAATTGCAACTTCTTTTTTTGTGATTATTATTTTTAGAATAAATAATGATAAAGCAATTCAAATTTTTTGATAGAAGAAGAATAAGGATAATCTCACAATATTGCACATGAATAGACATTTTGGCTAAATGTACTGAATTGAATCTTTCACTACAATCACTGTTGAAAAGTTGAATTGAATTGAATCATTCCCCAAAAAACAAGAAGGAGAAATCGATCTTAATCTATTTGACAGCTTGTGAATCAAACTGAACCAAAGATTCACCCTCCTAATATTCATTTATTCATTCTTTTTCCATACCTGCTTATTCAGAATCAGAAACTTTAGGCCATATCTGCACTGACACAGATATTTTGAAAGCATGATTTAATTTTTCTTTTTTCTTTTCTTTTTTTTTTTAAGAAAAAAACCCATCCACCCAGGATTATTTTGGAAAATGTGTCTGTCCACACTAGAATGCAGAAACACACCAGCGTCTGCTCGGTGAGCCAGTGAGGAGAGACTGGAGGAGTTGGTTGATATCACAGAGTTACAAATGACAAAAACATCCTGATGTTCAAAACTGCAGGCACAAGTCAGCACAAATGTTTGAAAATAAGTGATGGCAGTGACATCAACATCATCAAATGAAAACTGAAAGTTTCCATTTAATGAAAATGAAAATGAAAGTGTTTTGAAAGGAATGTTCCAACATTTTGGGCAAAATATCCTTTTTCTCACTTGTATTCCTGATTGGAGCCAAACAGCATGAACCAGTCGCCAGTCCATCAGAGGATAAAAGATCTGTGCAAGCAGCTGCAGCCTGTCCTTGTTTTCTGAGAGAGAGTGAGAGTGTGTGTGTGTCTGTGTGTGTAGCGCATGCACAGGCAGGGATGCAGTTCACGTCAGTTCATGCAGTTACAGTGGAGTTTCTGCACCTTTTTAACCTGACTTGAATCTTCATGGCATAAATTCACAGTTTCAAACTCATATGAGAAAATGGTCTTTAAGAGGAAACTAAACATTCATCCTTTTTTGAAAATACATCATTGATTTTTCTTGTTTGTTCAAGATCAGAGTTCAGCCTTTGTTTACATTCCACTGTAGTTACTGAGTAAAGGTCCTTCAGTCTCATCTTCAGTGTTCAAATCTTCAAGTCTTCAGGCAAGGTGAAAAATCTGATAGAATTCCAGTGGTTTCTAATGCTAATCAGAATTCTCTTGGATCAAGTGTCATTGTCTTGATCCCAGTGACTTAGCTGCTTTATTCTGCCTTGTTTCAACACTTTGACACACAGTGAAACTGCACTGGAAACAAGTGGGATTATCTCATGCAGATTTTTCATCTTGTTCAAAGAAAAACAAGATTTGAAAAGTTTTTTGTGCGTGTGTGTGTGTGTGTGTGTGTGTGTGCATGTTTTGTTTTGCTTGTTTTGGAAAGAAGGAAAATGAAAGACTGGAAACTGTTTTTGTGGGGAGGAAATCAGGGCTAGTTGAGGTCAAACGCTGCGATCCGAGATTTTTTGCAGTTAACGTGAGGTGTGTGAGTGTGTGTGTGCGTGTGTGTATGTGCATGCGTATGCGTATGTGTGTGTTTGACAGTTTGTTGACCCAGACCATGTGAACCACTGAACATGTTAGCAAAGCACCTCTCTGCGATTCCCACACATTTTATACACTTGCAAAAAAAAAAAAAAAGTATGAAAGCCCAGCTGCTTTCCAGCACACAAATACACACACACACACACACACGCACTTAACCACAGATCAGATGCTTCTTTACAGTCAGGTAGTACCATGTGCTGCTGTGAAACTGGCCTTGCAGCAAGTGATCTGTGTGAGAAGGTCTTGAGGAAGTCGGCTGCCAGCACATTTTCTGCACTTTGTTTTGTGGCTCGTGGTGAGAACTCCTGTTTTACACCTCATGAATATGGAGGAACAGTTGGCGAAATGGGCCCTGAGGTGCAAGAGAGGGGTTGACTTTTAAGAGAGCTCGAGCTGTTAGTTGAACGCAAGCTCAAGTGGGAAGGTGGCCACCAAGGTGGCAGAGGTAGCGCTCGTTGGAGGGCGTGCCGTGCCGAGTGTTTGCAGGAATCAGTGTGGACAAGTACAGCATCTGTGCATCAAATGAGTTCCTCCTTGAGAGTGTTTGTTCTTATTGACTGAGAGAGGCAGCAGCCAGACTTTTGTTTTCCTTATTCTCCCTCAGACAATCGCGCCAGGAGGAAGTTGTGTTTGATGATCGTGGAGAGGATGTTTTTTTCTAAGCCAGCTGGCAACTCTGCCAGTTGGTGTGACAATAACACTGGAGCAAACCATGTCATATATGAATACTGAGCATCTCGTGAGGGGTGACAGTGTCCAAAGTGAACCTCTTGGCTCTCCTCCAGCAGTGGCAAAATCAAAAAATTAACTGCCTGCCAAGAATATTTTTTACTGGCCAAAATCTGCATTTAAATAATTTATCCTACATTTTTGTAGTGCTCTTCTTTGAGTTTAGAATCAGCTACTTCGTGATGCATTTCTTAAAGAGACAAGATTGAACTGAGAGTCATTGGCAACATGGGAAAACACTGCAAAAGAAGTCATTCAGTTTCCTCTACAGTGTTCAAACCTTCTTTTTCTTCAAAAAAGTTGAGATATTTGCCAGTGGGGTGAGATAATCCCACTTGTTTCCAATGCTAATCAGTTTGTTTCCAGAATTTTCTTGAATCGAGTGTGTTACGCCCCAGCTAGAGGTATCCAGGGTACAACATGAAAGAGCCCCTTCCTCTCCCAACTCCCAACCCGGATTCACACACTAAGCCACTGTCATATAACAAAGTTAGGGAATTTTATTACAGTGATGATCTGTATGTACAATTGACAAAAAAGAACAAGTTAAGCTCGACAAGCAATTTGGCTTTGAGGTGGACCAAGACCCAAAACAACAAACAAAAGCAATCTAACCAACTTGAGGAAATGACCTACCAAAGAAAAGAAACCAAAATACAACAACTTCCCTCCTAACTGAACAAACCAAGAGAAAACAATCAGATAACCAAAAAGGGCAGTCCACCTCGACTTTCTCCGTCGGCCTACAGTCAGCTCTAAATCACGGCTTCTCAGTCGAATGCAACACAGAGTGACAGCGGCGAGTTGAGAGTTGAGGGCAGAAGGCGAAGCTCTCTTCCCACAGGACGCTGCCCCATTTTTGTAGGAGATGGACGGCTCATGGCACCAATGACACGCAGCCCTCTAGGTGATTAACCAATCACGTCGCCATCACTGCACAGCTGCATCCTCCTACCAAGACAACAAAAATGAACAGGACACAGGAAAAAACAGAAACACCCCTCAACTTACGACCGCAGTCGTAACAGGTGTCATTTTCTTGATCCTGGTGGGCTGATCTGCCTTATTCTGTCTTGTTTCAACATTTTTATACTTGTTCCCAGAGAAATTGAAACCAAAACTGAAATAAATGAAACTGCTTTGGAAACAAGTGGGATTATCACACTGGCAGAATTTTTACCTTGTTTCAAGAAAAACAAGATTTTAAAGGACTACTCCAATGTTTCAGGCAAAATACCCTTTTTTCTGACTTGCCCAGAGACAAAGCAGCATGGGTGATTTTAGACCCTTTTTAGGGGCTCAAGGACCTAAAATATTTATTTTCTTAATCATTATAGCCCTCTAAGGATAGCTTTTCCAAACTTTTCTGACGGATTAAATGCTTTTAAATTAAAAATCAAATTCAGCATCACTCTACACTGAACTTCCTTCCCAGTTCATCCCGCCCACTTCTAGTTTCAACAGAGCTTGCAGGATAAAGTGATTTTAGGATCTCATAGCACAGAGAAACACCGGGACAGTGGGCTTTAGACTGTGCCACATTAGTCTTACAAGATAACTCCATGTCACATTGTATGAGACGAGTCTCCTAAAATCTTGATCGCAGTAAATGCCAGACTGTAAGATTTCAAGTTCGCGGCATGTCAGAAAACTGATCTGCATGCCAGCTGTACTTTCAGACCACGCTATTATCTCAGGTGAGCTCATGTGCCACATTGAAATGGCTGACTCGAAGTTTATGAGTTATTTGAAAAAAAAAAAAAAAAACAGTGGAGATTTTTGAGAAAAGTTGGTTATTGTCAATGAGAGAGCCACAGTCATAAATCCAATATTTTATTTGCTACAGAAAATGCTGGAAGTTAATGAGTTATTGTTAAAAACAGTGGAACAGAGGAAATTCATTTGTTGGTTTGACTTAGGGAGACTGACTTTTTCTCCATCAAATACCAACTCATTGCATTACCTGCAGGAAACAGCAGGTTTCAGGAGAAAAAGCAGCTGGAGCTGTAGAGTCTCAGCTGAGGTCTGACTCTGGGTTAGTAAAGTTTAGGACTCTTCTTGAGGTGCATAGAGATGATAATGCTACACATGTAGAATACTGGCCAGTATAACTTGTTGGTTCAATATTTTCTATCCAGATCAGTCTGATCATGTATTTTTCCACATTTGTAGACACACAACACATTTATATTGTTGGGCTTTGTTTCCAGGGGGCAGAGAGTGAGTGTGACACTGACCAGGAGACAAGAGAGGGTCAGTTTAGCTGCAGTGACATGGACATGGTGGATGAGCCAAACCAGCCGGACACAAAACACACTGAAGTACAGACAAGTTCACATAGAGTATTATAGGGTCTGTTTGAAATCAGAAAATATCCATATTTTGGGCAAGCAATGTAAGCACTGAATAAAGTAAATAAAATGTTTTGCAGAATC
>OMLF01046870.1:2737-17908 GCA_900302615.1 Holocentrus rufus
CAGTCAAAGATGCAGAAGTAGTGTGTGTGTGTGTGTGTGTGTGTGTGTGTGTGTGTGTGTGTGTGTATTTGTGCAGCTCCCCTCCCTACCTGTAGAACAATTCCCACAAGCCCACGGCCTCTCTGTATGCTTTGATTACGAGGACTGTGTCAGTATGTCTCTGTCTGTCAGGCTGACAGTCTGAGCAGTGATGAGAAGCCCCGCTGAGGCGCGCACACACACTCGTACGCCTGTGTGTGTGCCTCTGACGTTTGCTTGTGTTTTTGTAAGGAGCCTCTCATCTGAAGAATCAAAGTATGATTGGGAAAAGCAGCTTTCCACTGATGAGTGTGTGTGTGTGTGTGTGTGTGTGTGTGTGTGTGTTTCAACAGTTGGGATAAGTGTGTTTGTATCTTTGTGTTTGCTGATTGATGTGTGTGAGTACACTGGGCTGGTAGTACAGTCTTCATCCTATCTGCTTTACTTTCAACACAGTTGGACCTCAGTTAATTTCCCGGTGTTCTCTCTGTTATTGTGCTTATTTATACTTTCAAACCCTTGGTTGGCTCTATTCATTCAGAAATAGGCTGCTTTTGCCAGGTTTGTTTCTTTGTTTTGGTTGTTAAAGTGGCCTTAAATTCAATTCCATGTGATATTCAAGAGTATTACAAATAATTGGCTTCCCTGAAACCTGCAGTTACTCTGGTTCAGTGACTTTATGACTGTGCGATTTACTTCATAGCAAATTTACCAGTTTATCCTCTAAGCTTCTTCAGCCCCGAACTGGACTCTCCATTAACCTTGCGGGTGAGTCATTTTGGCAAATTCCCATTAACCTCCACTATGTGTTGTTTGGTGAATCCTCATTAACCTCCAGCATTAGTCGTTAATCAGAAAATAAGGAAATGTCCGTTGGACCGTCAATAACTTATTTCTGGCTCATTTGGTGATTTTTTTTTTCTCCTCCTGTCAGAGAGTGACTACAGAAATTAGGGTCGCACAGAGTCAGTTGAGCACAACACAACACACTGCAGCTCTGTGTGTTTGTGTGTGTGAGTGTTGTTTGAAGACGAAATGTACTCAGAAAGTCAAGGCAAATCCTTAGGGTGAGTGAGTAAATGGTTGTGGCTGCAATCATAGACACTAACTAGTTCACCAAGTTAGTTAAAGGAGTGCTCCAACTTACCCAGACTGAGACAAGATGTTCAATATCGTTTTAACCTCTGTACGTCCACTGGTTCAGTTCCTACAGGTAGCATTTTGTGTTAGCTTAGCATAAAATCTTGAAGTCTACAGGAGTCATTAGCCTAGCTCCGTCAAAGTGAAAAAATAAACCTTACAGCAACTCTGAAGCTGTCTTATTTACGCAATGTATCATGTGTATTTGAAATACACAACTTGAATTTTTTCTTAAAAATGAGGGGCATTGAGGAGAAGTTAGATGGTAGGAACTGTAACTGCTGAACATATATGTATATGTAAATGCACGATAGACTACATACATGAAAAGTGAAGAAGGTTCGGAGTTGCTGTAAGGTTTATTTTTTGCTTTGACAGAGCTAGGCTAATGACTCCTGTAGACTTGAAGTCTTTATGCTAAGCTAACATGAAATGCTACCCATAGGAAGCTAACCAGTGGACATACAGAAGTGAAAATGATTTCAAAATTGGTATCTTTTGTTGAAGTAGGTAGGATACATCAAATACATCATCGCACAGTAACTCCTGAGATGTATTGAATATCATATTGATAACACTGGTTATTTTCTCTTTAAGGTATGGCATACAGTGGTGAGGTTTGAGGTCAGGGGGTCGTGGAGTGACTGTAGATAATGGAAGGTGTTCAGTGTAGCAATACAAATGTGTGTGCGTGTGTGTCAGGTGCAGTCAGTGAGTGTGAATTTAGGTCAGAGGCACTATTATTATAAACCAGCATACTTGCATAAAGGAAAGCTGACTGCCAGCATATGCCACTTGTGCCCCGTCTCTCCAGCTGGAGCTAAATTCACATCAGGTGACATGATGTGACTTGCAGATGGCTACAGCATCACATTGTACAGAGTATACATATTTTTAAACCAGTGTTCAACAAAATGCGAAGATCTTTTTTGCATGCTGTCAAATAGGATTAGAATCATATGACAGTTTGTGGATGCTTATTTTGGATTTTCTTGCATTTAAGTGATAAAATTTAACCATACTGAATTTAAGCCTAGCTACAAAGAATTGTCTATCGGCAGCTTTAGTGTAAAAATATTCGGTCATAGTGCCACTCCTTATGATGCACTGCAGACACGGCAGTCACAGAAAATGTTACCAAACATATTTCAAATTATTGGTGTCCTGCAGAAACCTTGTATATCTTAAAAGGCATGTGAGTACATTTATGACAGTTTCAATGACTTGGCCTGGGTCTGTGGTTGTGAAGCATTCTCTTTTTGTCCTGGAATCATAAAATATTTTGAAGTGTATGTTGGCAGTCACAGTTGGACTTCAGGACTCCTAGAAAATCAATTTCGTGGTGTGCTTTTTCTTATCCTGACCATTTATAGCTTCAGTTTTGTTTACTTTGGTTTGGTTTTACTTTGGTTTATAAATTGGTCGTAAACTCAACTCCAGATTACATTAAAAAGCTCTTAAATGTCTTCAATTTCTGAAACCTGCTGATAGCCTGAATAAAAAGAGGACACATAATTAGAGATGAGTCTCTGCAGAACTATTTTCTAAGATAAATGTGTGCACTTCATTGCCGTATAGTGGCAGTTCTACCTTTGGTTTGTTTAATAGGCCATGAGCTGTTTTCTGATGGCACTCAACTTGACTAAGAGTGTCAGGAGAGATTTGGTTTTACTCTGTGTGTGTGTGTGTGTGTGTGTGTGTGTTTCTGTCCTTGCCCTCCTCTGCCCCATGCTCAGTGGTGTGTGTCCATCCACTCACATTTGTGGGAGTAATTTATGTCCGTACACCCACACACATATGCAAACAAAAACACACGCGTCCGAGATGAGGGTTTTGCTTCAGTCGAGGGTCAGCGAGCACGTGAATGGAAACGCAGTCATGTTCATACAAACAGACGAGCATCAGAACGAGGGAAACAGAACGCAGGCTGGACGGAGATGAAGGGGGAAAAGCCGGTGAAGAAAGAGGAGAGGAGGAAGGAGAATGAGAAATAGGACTCAACAAGGGATGGTAAAGTGGGAGCTGGAGGAAAAGAGGAGCAAGAGCCAGGGACGAAGAAACAGAAATGCAAGAAGGCAAGGAAGTGCAGGAAATTAAACTAAAGTTGTACAAGGTAAGCCGATCAGACATGCCATGGACGGCTGAGTTCCCAATGGCCTGCCTGTGGATCGGAGGCTAAGTATGAATGAGTAAAAGAGAAGTGAAGGGTTCAAATGTAGCCGGCAGCCTGTCAGTACATCTTCACACGCCTTTTGAGTTTTCCTAATGCTCTACGTCATCTCGAAATCGTGTGATTTTTTTTTTTTTTCACCCCAGGTTCCCTTACATCTGTTCAGCAGCAGCAGGCATCCCCGACTGCTGGAAAAATAGAAAGACAGTGAAAGTTCATCAGCAAACAAATTAAAGTGCAATTATTCCTTGTAATATGAGCTCAGTGCCCAAATAAGAATCATATTTAAACTGCATTGGATTGTAGAACTGATGCTGGGAATAAGTCTTAGAGCAAAACCCCCCACTGCTATAAAAGATTGCAAAGGAGACTTTGCCTTCTCTGTTATAAAATAACAGGAGACCCCACAGGTAGATTACAGGTTTCAGACTTAACTCGCCCGATATAATCCGGTGGGAATCTTGTACCTGCCATGCAGGTCCATTTCATTCTTCTATTATTGATTTAAAAGTTGAGTTCCATGACCCCAGAGCCCTTGAAAGCCATTTAAAATTCATTACTGAATCCCGAAAGTGCACGGTCATCCCTTTGAAAATAAGGCTCTTTTTGTTTCTCAAAATTTTAAAAGTTTATGTCTGATGTCTGACTATAGCTGCAAGTCTTTATGCTAAGCTAACACAAAATGCTACCCATAGGAACCAAACTAGTGGATGTACAGAAGTGAAAATGGTATCAAACATCTTGTCTCACTCTGGGTGAGATGGAAAAAGGGTATTTTGCCCAAAACATTGGAGTATTCCTTTAATATACATTGTGTTATTGGGTTGGTTCTGCCATGGAAAATTTTTGTATCTCATGCTGTTTGAGAGCATTTTCACTCTGACAAGAATTAAACGATGGAGGATTGGATTTTTTTGGCACAACATGGTCACTGAAGTTTAAAGATATCAGTGATGTTTTAGCCTTTATGAACCCATATTGGTTAAACCCCTGTTGAAAAGTACTAATGGTGGAGGTTTGACAAATGAAAATAGGCAGTAAAGTATCTATCAGACACATCATGTTTTTGGACTGCTTATGCCTGTGATCTGTAAAACTCATGAGAACATTAGCTAAAGGTGCTTTTTAGTATCTTGACAGTGATTGATACCAGAGGGGAACTCTGACGGAAGACTGCAGTGTCACTCTGTATCACTGACACTTTTCCCCCCAAAACAAGATTTGCACAAAAAAATCAATCAACTACGGATAAAAGAAATGCAGTCCAACTGCTAGTATGAAGGCAGCATCAAGTAAGAACACAGTATAATAATTTACTGAAGTTATGGCAGTTTCAAGACTTGCTGAAATGAAAAAAACTTCTGCACACTGCCATACACTATATTTTTCGGTCCACAAAACATCTGTCAGGTCGGTCTTGAGGACCGAAACATTTTATCGCTAAAGCAAAGGGAGCAGAGGTAGAGTATTAATTAACATCCTGAACATCAGTTGCTGAAATGACCTACATTCTTAAGGCAGACGGATCAGCAAGATCCTACAGCAAAAGCTCCTAATCACATAAGAGGAGAGACATATTGCAGCATAAATGGAAAGTTACATTCACACCCTGGACTCAAACTCCAGGTACTTTACAACAATGGTTCTCAATTCTGATTGAGGCCAGGTGAATACAAGTTACTATACGGTAGTGTAGAAAATCGGCTATACTCTACAACTGAGAACCTCTGCTTTATTGTTTTGACCAGTGATGTCATTGTTGGCTCATGTTATGGATATATTTTTCCACTGGATCTCATAGTCAACTTTGATCCCTTAAAAAATAGTTCCACTGTTCCACACGCATTTGCTAAAGGTGAATTAAGTAATCTATGACTTTTGGGATTGTCTCGAAATTCCACTGGATGGCGGCTATTTGTTCCGAAACAGACTACGGGCCAGACATTGAGTTCTGAGAGCCAGGAATCTCAGCATCTGGTTAAGTAATCACTGAGTTATAGGTATTGATCAGCAACCTTGTCAATCTCTCACAGACATTGTGGTCATTTTGCGTTTAATGGGGCAGTAGAAATTTTATTTACTGCTTCTTTCAAGTACAGATGACAGCACTTTAAAGAAATATGATCCTTTCCTCCTTCCCTGTCTGTTAGCTGTTCAGTCGTAAAATTGCTATCATTTTGCACAACGTAGAGCTCAACCCAAGCCTGGAAAATTTGAGTTTGAACTGGCTGAACCTGCCAAATTTCTGTCCGGACCCAAACAAAGCCAAAAGGAAGAACAGCTTTATTTGATTCCAACACTAAAGTCCAAAATTACTAATTCATTTGCTAATAAAAGACTAATGCAGGCTACTTGCCAGCAATAAATTTGGAACTTGAGGCACATTGAAACTGGAGCAATTAAGATTGTGAAGAATTCCACCCAGCCCATCCCATGGCCGTCGGGATCGGTCGTGCTCAGTTGGGGTTCATCAGGTTTGGGCATTGATGTCAAGTTCGAGTGTGAAGCAGATAAGAACTACTGTGATGGGTCTCAGCAGAGCAATCAAGAGGGTGATATGAGAACTTACGATTACTCAAGTGGAGAGGTAGCACACAAAACAGAGATTCATGAATAGATATTACATTTATGCTACTCTGCCCTGTCCAGTGCCAGATTGCATAATTAGCTTCATGTCGGCTAAAACTCATAAGGGCTGTCTTGATATTGGCAAGATGAAGATTGATGATTTGATATTAGGTGTGTCCACATGGATGATATAAACAACCCAGGAGACAGATTGAAAACCCAGGAGATAGATTGATGAAATATTATCAGGGATATTCTGCCCGTCCGGCCGCCTGTGCGCCATCCAACAGTCTAATGAGTTTCTGAATGGCCAGGGGAAAAACAAGGTTTGGAGAGACAGAGAGGATTTAATAAGACCACCAACGGTGAAGGGATGAGAGAGGAAAGAGATGAAGAGAGGGAGGATGGGACTTTATTTCACCTTCTGAACTTCATTATGGAAATAAGCAGCAATTCTGATTACTTGGCTGGGTATGTGTTTGTCTCTTTGTATGTGTGTGTGTATTTGTGTGTGTGTGTGTGTGTATTAAGTTTTTTGTGTCAAGGTCAACCGAGGCTAAGGAGAAATTCATTCTCCCAACACATGGGCTTCATCCAAATAATCCATATCATGCAAAACCTGACCAGGAGACTTATATATTGTTTAGGATTTTGAAAGTGGTTCTCTGTTTTTCCAGTGTAAGCATATTTAAAGCCAGGGTTTCATAGCTGTATGATAAAATTCACAGTCCGAGCTGGCTGCAAGTGGCATTCATTGTTAGAGTTTAGTTACACTGCATTTAACTGAACTATTACTTTAAGAGCAGGAATACTCCATTTTCACCTCTGTACGTCCACTGGTTCGGTTCCCATGGTTAGCATTTTGTGTTAGCTTAGCATAAAGACTTGAAGTCCACAGAAGTCATTAGCCTAACTCGTCAAAATGAAACAATAAACCTTACAGCAACTCGAAAGCTGTCTTATTTACACAGTGTATCATGTATATTTGAAATACATTTTTTTAAAAGCAATGAGGGTCATTGGAACTGTAATTGCTTATGGGTATAGTTCCTACCATCTAATTTCTCCTAAAACTTATTTTAAAGCAACTTGTTAAAAAAAATTCCAAGACATGTATTTCATTACTGTGTAACATGCATGATACTTTGTGTAAATAAGACTGCTTTGGAGTTGCTGTAAAAAAAAAAATTGTTTGTTTTTTTAACAACTCCTGTAGACTTCAAGTCTTTATGCTAAGCTAACATGAAATGGTAACTATTGGAACCGAACCAGTGGACGTACAGAGGTGAAAATGGTATCAAACATCTTGTGTAAGTCTGGGTATGTCGGAAAAAGTATATTTTGCCCAAAATGTTGGAGTATTCCTTTAAGAACACTTTATTACTAAACTTTGTTACAAAGACCATGTTCAAGTTTACATACAGAAAGTTTCTTCCAGTTTTTCCTATGAAGAGCCAAAACAGTGTAGTTTGGTTTGGGTCCAAACTGAGTGTAAATATAGGAGTGCTGGACTTTACAGCCAACACAAAGTTAATATTGCAATAAAGCCAGATAGGCTTGGTTTGGCTGTAGTTTCTGGCAGGCAGTTGTCAGTCTGGCCTTTAGAAACAGTCCACATTACTTGACTTTATTTAAAATGGAATACAGTTTTTGATTTATATTATTTTATTTTTTTCTTGGTTACTTGTACTTAACAAATTTAGATTTTTCTTGAGGGATCCCGTGTTTTCCTGTGATGTAACTAGCAGCTTTTAAAAGTAGAATATAAATCCAGCCAGATGATGGTTCAAGTACAGGATCGTTCTCAGACATGGACACATTCCTTTTCGTTTTTGCAGTATTTTCTCTTCTTACTCCAAACACTTCTGTCAGTTAAGCTTTGACCGCTGACACAGTAGTTCACAGTAGAAGCTGGGGGCTGTGACCCTCAGACAACCCCCTGGTGAACTTTAATGATATGTCACCATGATAGCTTTGTCTCCAAGATAATGCAAACCATGTGCCTCATAAACATGTGCTGTTATTTAAGATCATAAAAGATGTGTGGACATCACTGCCTTATTCATTGAACATCAGAAGATAAGAAAATATTTTATTATTGTTTATCTAGATACCATGAAAGCAGCCCCTTATGTTACTGAGTGAAAACGTTTGGGTTTGAAAACTAATGCTCATATATTTTTGGAATGAAGCTGCAGACAGCAAAAGTTTGATGCTGAAATTCAAAATCTTTTAATGTGATGCCAATATATGCCAAGTACTCAGTGTTTCCCCTGAATTTTATCGTTGTCAGGGTGAAGATGAAGCGGCATCTTAAAGCACTATGGAACAGTAAAACCCTCCGTTGAAACACATAATGCTGCCACTAATACCATTAAATTCATGCATACTTGAGTGCATTCCAGTCAAAATGTCAGATTATGTTTGGTTCAGGCTAAGGACCCATAGACAGCCAGTGTAGTAATCAATTCCAAAATAAATGCATAATCAGCCAACCTGCATCATATCCATCATATCACTGGTAGACAACACTGACTGGCTGATATCTGATTTTTAATAAAATGCCAATCTTAGCCAAGTTTTTGGGTTATTTCCTGTACTGCTTTGAGACGTTGCAAGGACATACATTGTAATTTTGTATGCTGAAATGTTCTGTTCTGTCCAAGCATTTAGTGCATGATGACATGTAGGAGGTGGCTAAGATCAGCGTAAAGACAAACCAGCACACAGTTTCACAATTTGATATTGTAGCATGGGAAAAATTATATTTGGCCTGCAAGATCTTTGGAAACAGATAGCAAACATATTAAACAGATATTCAAAAGATATTTATTGCTCAAACCAGTCAGAACAACAAGTTATATGACATCAACACACTACAACAAATGCAAATACTGTCATGGAAATCACAGAATTAGGTGGTAGTAAATGCTACATAGCTTAATGCATAGGAGCGTTATTTACCATTTGTATGTGATGTATCTTGTAGAAAGATGAGCAAAGACTCTCTCATGAAGTCCTCCGGTGCATTTGTTTGTCTTTTAATGTCCTCAAAATCTAAAATACTGTAAGATGTGGCTTCAGGTAAGCAGCCAGCGCTGCTTTTCTCCGTTGCTTTCTGCTCAGTCTCATCTTGCTTACATCACCGCTCCCTTTTCATCAGCATCCAGAGCTGTAATTGAGGGCCCAGACATGTCTTGCAGAGCCAGTCAACTTGCAAGACTCCCCTGGCTTGCGAGGCTAAGCCATCGTATGACCATGTCTTCAATGTTGAAATGTTTGCCGGGCAGTCCCGTCCACTTACAGGAATATGGCAAGCCAGGTTTATTTAGGGTTTCCTTTTTGGGAGTGTTGTGGTGGTGTTGGGGACTTGCAGTCTACTTATATTGTTCCCCACCCCTTTCAGTCTTGTGTAATCTGGATGATACTGGAGCTCTACACACTCTCATAGCAAGGTCCTGCCCCTACACATGGGAATAGGGAAAGCCCCTGTGGTCTCTGGGGAATAATGCATGGCTCTGCTATGACGTAGCAGCTAATTCAGAACAGATGTGCATCTGCCACAGCTAAGGACAGATCACCTCTGTTGGATCCCATCTATGTTTCTGTCCTCACTCCTCTGTTTTTCTAAGGGTCTTTCTTGGTATCAGGGAATAGTGTATAGAAGTAGGATGACATCGAAGGAGTTAAAGCAGAACATATTTCCATCTTTATCCCGATCTGCACAAGGTCTCTACGTTGTTCGGTCATGTCCTCTCCTCCCTTTCTTCCATAACTGAGTATCTGTGGGTCCTTGAAGCCTTAAAATGTGATCTATATTTAAAGCCTAAAAAGTATTAAATGCAATGACAGGTTTCTTTGTATTGCATGTCCACCCCTAGATTAATACAGAACATAGTCATTAGTAGAATATACATCCTATCTAGCAATTATCCTTTACTTTCCTTGTGTACTTTTTCTGTCTATTTCTATTTCTGCTTCAGATATTTCTACTAAATGTTCAATTAGAAATAGGCTGGATTTTCCATCTTTGTTTCCTTCCTTCCTAAATTTTCTTTTTAATTGGTCTTAAATGTGGTTGCAGGATTGAGGATTTGTGCAGGGCTCTAGTCTCGTAGAAGAAACAAACACAGAGCAGATATAGATTTCTCTCATGGCCACTTTTTGGCTCCTAACCTCACTTGACTCATTCCATCCGTGTACTCCAGCTATCTCTTTGTTTATTGCTGCTTCTGTCCGTGTCTTACCGAGGATTATGGGATTTGCTCTTTTGGATGGACTTGACACAATGATGCGTAACCCTTGGATATCAGGGTCAAAAGCTTTAAGTGTGTCCCATATGATGAAGAGCTTTGCACAAGAAGGCATCGTTTCACTCAGACATGGTGTTATGATGACAGTCGCTCTATTTCTGTATCAATGTTTTTGTTTTCATGTATGTAAGCCTCTGTAAAACTATTGTATTCCCTTTTTGAAATCTTTGATTTCCCATAGGGTTATGACTCAGGCACTCAATTGGAATGCCAATCATTTTTCCCCTGTATGAAATCCCTTTTTAAAACCATTTCATTTCCATATGCAAGTCTTTGTTTTCCCATTTGCATACAACTGTGCGCCGGTGGCTGTTGCAGTGTGGGAGTGCTCAGTGGCTCTCTAATTTGCTTGCTTTATCATTATAAAAATTGAGCTTTTCTCTGACTACCAATAATCTGAACTGGAACACCAATGATCTGTTGGAAATGGCTCACATAGGGCCCCTTGTTACCATGCTGACTTCTCTGGGTTTCTTTTTAAAAACAACACCACCACCAACGGGTTTCTGGGAAACTTGGTGTTGTTGGCCTGTTGATCAACTTAACCTGTGAAGTGATTAGAAAATAGACACTAAATCCTCATCTTGTCCCCAGTAAAACATTGGCTGTAGTGTCCCATGCTAACGTTTTAGTGCACACTGGTTGAATGATCGTTAGTTATAAGTGTCTTTGTGTTTATACTTTTCAAATTGAAATATTTACTCAGTATAGCTTGTGCAGCCAAAATTGTTTTTGGAACAATTTTAGTTGAGTAAGCACATGTTGAGCTGCTCTGCTGTGATTTGCAGCTGTACTCTGTCTGCATCACCACATTGAGCATGTTTACATGCACATTAATATTCTGCTTATGAGCCATATCCCATCTATAGTCATATTCAGGATATGCTGTTTATATGCAGCTTTGATAGCCTGTTTATTTAGATGCCCGTTAAGATTCAGTGATGCACATATCTCATTTGAAGTTTTTGTTTGCTATGTGACTACAATAAAGAGCTTTTATTCACCCTGCTTCAATAATATAATTAGACTTAGCAAGAATAACAGACTTTTATTATAGCCTAGATGCAGTATCGAGTCTTAGACAGCCTATCATTTTTATGCTTGTGGCAGTTTCATGGTTGCCAAGGTAACCTTGAGTTTTAGTAGAAAGATCAAATAGCTATAGCCTACTTCTGTGTGTGATTTGTCAGCCAGTTCCTTAACAAAATAAGTGTGTTCGAGATTGTTACTTCATGTATGGTATTATCACTGCCACAATGTAACATCATGTTGCAGCTTTACATCTATCAGCTTATCAACAATGGGCAGGAAGGTCAGGCTATAGTCAGAGTTGCAATAGCAAGTGAAGGAATGGACAGTAAATGAGGAAAGTGAATATAAAAGCATGCTGTTACTGTAGAAACCACACTTGACAAGTCACAAAATTCAACATTAAATGGATTAAGGTTGTCAGTATCCAACTTAGTATCGGCATATCTCAGCCGGCATATTCAGATTTCTCATTGCCAAGATAGCAGCTTTATCCCTGTGTAAATGACATGCATTGATTACATGCAGCAGAACATAGACAAATATTATATTAACGCAATCATAACCAGAATATTAATATGCATGTAAACATGCTCATTTACCTCCCATGATGATAAAACAGGTAACGCCCAAGGCCCATGGGAACAGATCCAGTAGTCTCTGCTAGTTTAAAACACTGCCTTATTATTTTATCATCATATATGAATTTGACCAAACTCTTGTACAAAACTGACATATTTATCTGACTATCACTCAACATAGTGCCAAAGTCTTGAGGTAGTCCCCTACTATCACTCTGTATAGTTTGTGCTAAATGATTAGAATGGGACATGCTATCACCCATATAGTGTATGCTAAAGCCTTAGCATGGAGCACTGGAGCTAACGATCTACTAGGGACACATGGATGACCCTTGTTTTCATCACTTCATGGGGAAGTTAAGCAACGGTTTTTTTTGGGCAATTTCCAAAAAACTGTTGACAGAGGAGGATCATATTATTTTCACTGCACACAAAATGTTCTCCGGGTGTCCTTGACATGCTTGTGTGATCACATGAAACTTTCTGACATCTAAAAACCTAAAAAAAGAGTACAGTAATGTCAATGAGATAAATCTTGAAAGTAGACACTGTAGTCCACTGTAGTCCAACTACTGGGAGGAGTGGTTTGACACTTAAATAGATAAGATCCCTCCACTTCAGCCAAGTTTTTCCTACTTGCCCTCAAGTTTACCTTTGTCTGCCGTTGCTTTGAATTCCTCATGCAACCAGAGAGGACTGTCGGTCAATATTGCAGTCGTTACTGAATCAGGAGCAGTGTTTTGTTAAACCATGGGAGTCAAAATGGGTCACAAGCCTTTTTCTGGTGGGGGAGACAAAAGGAGTGGATTTTGGCCAACTTTGTGGTTGAAACAGTGTGTTCTCTATGAACTGTGGATGGCTTATCTTAGCTACGTCCTCCCTGTGGCAGTGGGCCAGTGGTTGGCCAGTGTTCCAGTAGTGGACCATTATCAAAAAGAGAGAGTTTGAGAAGCACAAGAGAAGGACAGACTGACTGAACCAAGAGAAAAAACACCACCAGTACATTTTATATTCTTGTCTTTCAGAATTTAGAATATTCTGTTTTTCTAACTCAGTCATTGATAATCTGCAAGGCTGTGAAGATTTATATCTAAGGAATGGACCCAATAAAATAGGTCGCTATATTGAATTATTCACGAACAGGACTGGAACGGCACAAAATTTTGCCCTGGCCTAGCGTTGCCTCGTCTGTTTTAGATTTAAAGAAATTGATGTGCCGTGTCCTTGCCAAAAATAATCTATTTTCAGAACATGATTTCAATGCGTTGCATAAGATCGGGATACGGGCTTTAACTAAGTAGAGAAGGTCTACATAACCAAGACATGATGCAGCTCAAGTTAAAACCTAAAAGTTGGGGCACACTTTCCAGGTGATCCAAAAATTATAATCACTTTAGAAATGTGAAGGATTACTATAGAGATAATGGTGTGTTTTTGCCACTAATTATACAGACATGTTCCAACATATCTTACCTATTTTATTACTACTGTCTTTTTTTTTCTTTTAATCTATTTTGTGGATGATTTTATTTTGATTGATTATTTTAAATCTTTTATATTGTTTTACTTTATTAAATCTTTCCTCATATGTAGCCTCTTTACTTATTTATTTCCCAATATTATATATTTTCTAACTGTTTTTATATTGTTTTTACCATTGTTTATCTACGATTTTTATTTTGTCTTGTAAAGCACTTTGTAACTTTGTTTTGAAAAGTGCTATATAAAGAATTTTTATGATTATTATTAGAAATGGCTGAGTCCAGTGGTATAATTGAGTGTTATGCTGATTATACACAGGTATCTGGACATGTACTATACAATAATAGTTTAGTGTACCAACCAACATACCAGATTAATGATCATTGTTTGTGCTCAGAATAGCACAGATGCACACAGAGAAGCGAGGCTAGACAAAAAATAACCGAGGGAAAAAACCTGCTGCGGGGAGACTGGTCCCCTGCAGAGCCTCATCTGAATCATGTATTTTTAGATCGTAGGTGAGCCAAACCTCAACATCTGTTTTGCGTTTGTTTTTGACCTCTAAACCTCTCATAAACTCCCATCAAAACCACCTGTTCAGTGAAAGATATTTGGTGTTTTTGTCCGCCTGTGGCGATGGGAGCTGTGTTTTGGCTCCGCCGTCACCAGACTGCTCACCGGAGAGAGTTCAGAACAATAAATTATCTGTGGACTCCATTCAGAAGCCGGAGATAATACGCTCCCGTGCTCCACACGCGGGCTACATCAAGACACCTTACGGGTTGCGTTTAATTAATGAAAGTGATGGGAGAGCGTAGTGTGTGTGTGTGCTTCTCTTTATTTGCCGGTGTGTGTCATTGTGCTTCAAAGCGCGGCTGCGTCGCGGCGTGATGTTGCGTGAAGACACCTCTGTGCCACATTTCTCCCCTCGTATTTTTCCCCTCTGCCTCCCTAAGCATAAACTTGTTGGACGTTTTCAGCAATATAGAAAATCAATAGAAGCTTCTGGAAAGTTCTTGACTCGGGTAATTACAGCCCCGGTCACACACACACACCCTGTCTTCCTCCCTATACAGTGTCACACACACACCATTAGGCAGGAGGTGGTTGGGCTGCAGGAAGGATGCACAAACACTTAACTGCTTAAGATAATCCGCTGTATGCAGTGATGACCTCCACTTCCGCGCACACACACACCGACACACACATTTTGGTATACATTGCATTGCAGCTAGGGCAAGGATTATTTTGATAGGGGATTATTTCGGCAATATTTATTTTGTGATATATTGTTTGGTCGGCTCCAGAGGAAACATAAACAGCATCACGGCACAAACTGCTGCACTTAAACAACATCCGCTTAAGCCTTCTAATCTTTTGCTTGGACAAACCTCCATATATCACCGTCAGATTAATTGTGTTACCTTGCTGTAATTACCATAAACAAATGAGACTGGGATCTCATTTTAACTTGCCACGCATGTGTTTTTTTTAAAAGTCCAGCAGTTGTAATTTCATTTCGCACAGCTTCCTCCTGCCTGTTGTCCTCATCACATATTGTGGTCAGTGTGGTTTTGGTTTCTGAAGCTGTTTGGCCAGAGGTCCGTTGTTTTGTTCTGGCTGGCTTGACTCAGGTCAGGCCGGCTGCTTGTCCTGCCGCGCTGAGCCAAATGACTTTTTGTAGCTGCATTACTCCTCCGTTTCCACACTTTGTCGTCCCTTCATCTTTCCCTTTTGAAGGCTTTTCAGAAACGCTCACCGGCACACGAGAGCAGGAGTATCAGACAAGGCATCTGCAACAGGAAATGTTAATCGATGATTGATTGGCGGGAGGGTTGAATGATTGTTGCAGCACGAATTCTACACAAGT